>CM018049.1:18178012-18454381 GCA_008638375.1 Nyssa sinensis | reverse complement strand
TAGAGGTACCCTGTTGTCCACGCCTCTTTGGGCAATTGGCCCGTAGGTGCCCTGCTTGTCCACACTCATGACATACTACTGGTGGTCGAGTACTTAGAATCTGCCTCGATCCCTAGCCCTTTTAAGGGCAAGTGGCAACTATATGCCCAGGCTGTCCACAACAATAACATGTAGATAGCCTACTCAAGGTGCCTTTTCATGATGAAGTGGAAGTTTCTGGTTGCTGAGGATGGGATTGTGTCGGTCTCTAAAAGTAACCATGACCCTCTCTCGGCCTCTTCATTAGCCGACTCTCATAAGGCATCTATGATGGTGTCCGAGTCTGGGACTAAGTCTGAATAGCTCTATTCTGTGCCCTGGCATCCCTAATTTTCCTCAAATCATGTAAACCTGCTTCCACCCTAAAAGCCTTTTCAATAGCCTCGGCGTAGTTATCAATCACATGTGCTATCAACATCTCCCTGATAGCCGGTCGTAGCCGTTCTAGAAATTTCCTAGTCTTCAACTCCTCATTTTCAACAATGTGTGGAGCAAAATGGGACAAGGCTGTGAATCTTGCCTCATACTGGCTCACATCTATATCACGTTGTAACAAGGATGTAAACTCTTTCCTCAATCTATCCCTTTCTGTAGTTGGAAAATATTTGGCATTAAACCGGGTGACAAAAGTGTCCCAGTCCATGCCTGCAAAATTCTCCCTTTGTTCTAAACTTTTCCACCATTGGGTGGCCTGATCTGTAAACTGAAAAGTAGCACAACTAATCCATAGATCATGCTCGTGCACTCCAATGGCAATCAAGGTCCTGGTCACCTGTTTTAGCCAGTTCTTCGCTACCACAGGGTCCGGACAACCAGCAAAAGTAAGCGACCTCAACCGTTGAAACTCTCTCATTGCTATCATAGCCCTCGTTTCCACCCTAGGTAAAGGCACCAGGGCAAGAGTCAGAGTTGGAGCTGAAGCAGGTGCAGGAGCAGGCACTAGAGCCTTCTCTCTCATGGCTCTCTTATATTCTTTAAATATGTTCGCCATGTCTTGGCTATGATAGGTCTATCGTCCTCCTCTCCTCTGCCACCAATTCCCGCGTCTCCCCTCCTACCTCTACCTCTACCTCTACCTCTACCTCTTCCTCTTCGTCCTGACATGTCTCTACACAATCATAAAACAAAACATGAGATAATAATTTCAAAATATGTATTATAGTATAACATCAATTAACACATAATTATAACATTTAAGTCATTAAGTACATATGGCAATATAATATACCAGATCATATTACACACAACTTACAATGTATAAATCATCACATCCTTTGCTCCAGGGTCTCACAATGTTCAACCACACCCCATCATCCCTAGGTATTCTCAACCTAGGGCTCTGATACCAAGTTGTCACACCCTGGATTTTCAAAACTTGAGGGGTGACTTAAAGGGTTTTTATTAAAATATTTCAAACGTGGTTTTTATGGAATGACAAATTATTTCTCAATTGCTATCTCAATCGCCCTTGAAAGTAACCTAATACTTTAGCTCTAAAATAAAACAAATAAATAATAAAAAAAAAATTGCACAAGGCAACCATGCGCGCAGGCGAGGCACACAGCACGGCAAGGCGTGGGCAAAGGTTAGGGGCGCTGGGCTACACGTTGGGCACACGCACGTGATGTGCGCCGGTGCGTGTGCGAGGAGGGGCCAATCCTTTCAAAATATGTTTTTTTTTTTCTACTGTTCAAACTGCAAGCATGAAGTTTCTTTTTCCTCTTTTTGCTGCAACTGTGCATTTCAATATTTTCCAATCTCTTTTAATTTTTAAAATTCCAAAAAAATAGGAATTAAGCTTTATACCTTTAAACTCACAACGAGGATCACTCGGATTTTAAAACTAGTGAAATTATCATTTTACTTCTCAACCAAATTTGTCCATTTTTATAAAATTTTGGCATGATGTATTTGTATTCTTTAGTTACCATTTGATATTCACCACCACATCACCTAATAATCAATTTTTATATAATTTCATCACAAAATCTAAGGTTATACAATTCTGTAGAAATTCTGTACAAGTAACCTTACTTTAAAAATTCATAACTCCTAAACCACCAGTCCAAATCCCATAAAATTTTCACAATAGCATACCTTATAAGTCCAATTTTTCCAAAAATTAGAATCACACAAAAGGGATTCCTACAGAGGTTAGAAATTGGAATCACTCAAAAGGGATTCCTCCATAGGTCTGTGGGTAGTGTTATGTGGTTATAGGTCAGATTCTGATTAGTTTTGAAACAATTTCTATAACTCTCTCAATTTAACTTAAAAAAGGTTCATTCTTGCTAATAATAGGGTCACTGTTATATATTGCTAATAAAACCAGACCTGATATAGCCTTTGTGGTTGTGAGACTTAGTAGGTATACACATAATCGAAGTAAAGTTCCTTGGGTTGCCTTAGAAAGAATTCTTAGATATTTGAAAGGAACAATGGGATATTCCTTGTGTTATAAAATTTTTCCTAGAGTGGTGAAATGATATAGTGATGCTAATTGGATCACTAATAACTTAGATGTGAAATCTACAATTGGATATGTATTTATTCTTGGAGGAGCAGCCATTTCTTGGGGGTTTAAGAAACAAACTTTGATTTCAACGAGTACCATGGAGTCTAAATTGATAGCATTAGATAGCACATGCATTGAGGCTGAGTGGATTATGTTGTGACACTTTGAATCCCACATCGAATAGGAGTCGGGCACTGGCGTCGCTGATAAGCCACAGTCATCCTCTTCCTTGCATCAGGCTTTTTTTGCCCAAGAAGAATAAAGCCGTGAGGGCTTTTAAGCCCAAAGCAGACAATATGGTGCACGCGGAGCCTACTATGTGCCAGGATGAAAAAGTGCAGCATCAGTTTGGCGCCGTCTGTGGGAACGCTTGGGCCACGTGCCTTGTTCCTGTGCTCTACCAGTCCCGACTAGGGGGAATTGCTGTTGTGCCACTTTGAATCCCACATCGAATCGGAGTCGGGCACTGGCGTCTCTTATAAGCCACAGTCGTCCTCTCCCTTGCATCAAGCCTTTTCCGCCCATGAAGAATAAAGCCGTGAGGGCTCTTAAGCCCAAAGCAGACAATATGGTGCACGCGGAGCCTACTATGTGCCAGGATGAAAAAGTGCAGCATCAGATTAAAAATCTATTGTTTGACTTACCCTTTGTAGAGAAACCAATGCCAGCAATAGCCATACATTGTGATAGTAAAGCAGTGATAGCTTTAGGAAGGCATACGCAGTCAAATAAGAAGATGAACAGGCATATATTGGTAAGGTATAAATCTGCAAGAAGCTTGCTAAATAAGGATGTAATATCCTTAGAGTTTGTGAAATCTAAGAAAAATATAGCTGATCAGTTAACGAAAGGATTATCTAGGAGGGGAGTCCTAGAATTGTCGAAGGGGATGCGCTAAGCCCATAAGAGAGTCATTTAGGGAGGCAACCCAACCTTGGTGATTGGAGATCCCTTGAAAAATGTTCAATGGGTAGGAACAATCCATATTGCGTGACTCAAATTTAGTACTACTTTGAAAAGATTCTTTCCTACTCATCCCTATGACATTAGTGTTGTTGATATGTGACGTTAGCAAGGGTATTATTCACTATAAGTGCCAAGGTAAGGGTTTTACCTGTGAGGTGCAATTCTATTGTAACCTTGGAGGACTCGCTTATATAATACTTTGAATGAGGCCAAGGCAGGATTGTCCTATGAGGTACTGGTCACATGTACCCTTGGAGGACTCACCTAAGTGGAACCTGTCATGAGGCCGCGACATGAGAATTGGGCGATTCTCTAAAAGTTCCATGAGAATCAAGATTAGCGGATGGCCATTAATGGCTATAGCTCGCACTCGAATCCTACATCTATACTATATGTGTGACTAGTTGAAGTATAATTCAAAAGGTTTAGTTCAAGACCTAGTTCACTATGATCCTTCAAATGGAAGTTGGTTAACACTAAGTGAGGCTCAAGTTGGAAGACACTTACACTCATTGCATAGTATAAAGTTGCCCAAATAATTTTTATTTACATTTAATTGATTTTATAAAGTTTCATTATTTTTTGATTTTATTTAAAGTGGGGGATTGTTGAATATTTTAATTAGAATAAAACATTAAATGGGATCTTTCAATTTTAAGGGTTACTAGTGGTTATGATTTTATCAAAAATTTCATTAAGTAGCCATAATGGGTATAATGTCAGCCTTAAAGGCTATAATGGCTAGTTGATGGAGAGGCTGCCTATATAAGCCATGGATTGGATCATTCCAAGATATGAAAAAAAAAAAGCATTTGAGATTTTATTATACAATATCTTTCTCTTCTCTTTTTCTGTGAGTTTTCTTCATATATTTTTGTTTTTCTGGGCAACGTGATAGAGGATTCAGTACCTTTGCCTATTGCTGACGTGCATATAGTAGGCATCTTCTGTGAGATCATAGAGTTGTATCTTGGAGCCGATTGACTCCGGTAGCACCCACACGTGGGGAGGAGCTTCAACTTTAGGACAACGCTTGGAGGTGTGCGTCACTATTCTCTCAGGCCAGATTTTCTTGTTATTCTCTTTGCATTCTCCCTTTTGATATTATCGATTTTTTTTCCTTTTTATATTGTTCTGCTATATGATAAATATAAACATCATAATATTTGTTTTAAAATAAAAGCCTAACCGTGTTCTCGTCCCTCAAAAGGTCATGAACTTAAAACTTTAAGTGTTTATGCGTGGATCTTAGAGTGAAAAGAGTCCAAATCGTAGACTTGAGGCTAAAGCACCCTTTATTTTAATGATAAGACTTGTTTTGCATTCTCTTATGTTGCTTTCAACATGTATTTATTTTTAATTTTTTGCATGAGATGTCCACAAGTAGATTTTGTGGTTTACATGTTAGTTGATATTTGCATGTAAAGTGGCCTGATTAAACAGAGATGCAACTTTGGAGAGGTATGGAAAAACTCATAAAGTAGGCATTTTCATACTCTATTTCACTTCTTGATTTAATTATATGCATCACTATTATTAAAAAAAGGGTAAAAGAAAGGAATCCCATAATGTAGTATTCAAATAAATTTTAAAATTAAATAACTTCCAAGAACAGTTATCTCACTACACATATGATAAAAATGGGGAAAGAAAAAACAAACATGTAAACAATACAAATTGAGCAAGCAAGCCATTTTTGGTCTTCTGGATCAAAAAACAATTTGTGAACTCAAATTAGTTTTGGTAAAAAGACAGTCTAGCTAATTTTGTGCTGCTTGTGCACTTATCTCCCACCATGTAGACCTTACACGGGCCCGGACGGGGGGCTCCCAAATTTTGGCTTGAATTCCTTTTACACTTTCTTCTTACCCTATTTTATACCAGCAGCCCGCAAATAATTATCAACAGAAATTTTGTTGATTTGTTATGAAAAGTGATATCTGTAGTTCATATCTCAAATCATAAAACTATTTTTTAGATTGCCAACCTTACTTTAGATGGCTAGCAGGGCAATCACTTGAGACACTAAAGGTGTTCAACCCTAATACAACCTTCAAGGATGGCCTATAGGCATTGTATATACATGGACTTGACTTGGATACAACCACTATAAGGTTTACAAGTTTTCTCCTATGGAAAAAATTATAAATGATTCACATCTAACCATCCAATATATAAGCATATTTATATTCATATCGGGTCTTAAATTCTATAATTACATATCCCTCCTATCCCCAATTAATAAAAGTTTATAATTATTCCTAAATGATATTCAATGCACCTGTAAGAGTCTATGACAATCAAAACATTAAAATATTGATTTGTTATTCAATTATTGATTGCTTATATTCTCAACTTCAATAGATAAAATCACAATAAACTTAATGGTTTTATTGTGTAGTTTAATCACTACTGTTGATGAACGCATAAGGACTTTATGGATCTCACTAAATAAACTTAAACTAGCTAGGTTCACTCTGCAAGATCTAGGAATGTCTTTCAATTGTTTCCAAATTATTTTCTCACATCTTTTATCAATCATCACAAGTGAATCTCACCCTTCAACTCTATTCTCATTCAAAGATGCGACATTGAATACTGATTTTTACGTAGAATGACAATATTGTAAATAATTCATGAATGCAGGGAAAATTTGAAAAACAACTTGAGCAAGCCCGTTGACGAAACCTTCACTTAGAAAAATTAAAAGAAAACTTCAAAGAGACTATTTGAAAACATTTACGATACTTTTAAGAAAATTGTATGAAACAATTTCAAAACTCTTAAGAAATGTTTCAAAATTTGCAAAAATTGACTCAATTTTTTTCCTTCACTCTCAATCCTTTGTATTTTTAAAAATATTTCTTACGAACTTCATTATTTACCTTAATCCTTTAATATACCTACTTGCACAAAAAAGAGGGTTGAATGTTTCATACCCATCATCTACCTTTTTTGTGTAAAGAAAACAATTTTGTATCAGTACTTGCACAAAATATGGTGAATATTTCAAACACTTTGTTCACAATTCTTTCTAGTGCGTGTTAGTTAAGAGATGAATCATTTAATTTTGGATAAAGATTTTGTCTAATTTGTCTCAAATTCTTACTTTCTTAAATTTATTCACCAAATCAACTTCTATGGAAACTTCACCACTCTCATTCCCATCAATTTATGATAAGGTGATTGAATAATAAAGTTTCTAAAGTCGTTCAACATCCAAACAAGAATATCCTCCTGCCCTCGGTAACGAAACCTATTTAGGACCTCCATAAGACTCGTTCCTTCCATAAACTCCCAATCCTAAAAGTCTCTCCTAAAGTATGGGTTGCACACATCTCCACCCACTAAGGAAGAACAATCAACTACATAGACTTCCTTATGAAGAGCAATACTGAATAAATTTTGGAAATGGCTAATGAGGAACATGGGGGCCATTCCCATTGCCTTATATGATAAATTGGGAGACTTTGGTTGTACTAAAGCTATTGTAATAAGAAATCATAGAATCACCATTGACTAGTGATAGTGAGCCAAAAGGTGTCAGTTATTAAACCACGTAAATGAATCTTTTCCATTACCAATTGTGGTTTTAATAAAACTTCTATTATAAGGTTTGAGCTTTAAGATTTTTCTCAAAAACCAGCTACAATCAGAGAGTATTGGTAGGCTCTAAAATCTTTGATATTTTAATATGACAGCATTTCACCCCAAAAGGGTATTTCATTGCATAGATATCCCATATATGCTTAAATATAGAGGCCTTATTCCAATCTTCTACTCTCCTAATGCCAAGACCCCTTCATTTCTAGGCCTGCAAACTGCATTCCAAGCTACTTTTGAGCTTAACTCCAAGCTATTTCATTTCTTTAATATATAAATTCCCAATAACTTGGTTGTAATTTAAACAATTCTCAATGAAATTTGTATTTCTAGAATGAAAATTATTTCCTAATATACCACCATTGGTAAAAATTTTAGTTATTTTAATGTACAATTTGAAAAGGTTATCCAAGTCTACTTGGTTATCATTTTTATTGTTTTCTATTTTCCTTCTCATTTGTCTTTTTTGGTGGTGGTGGTGGTGGGGGGGGGGGGGGTGTTTCGAGAATGAAAAAAATAAAATTTTGCAGACACAATTTTTTTTTTTTTAATCATTTTCATTTATTAATTGTTGATAATTGATAGGGATCTGAGAATGATCAACTAAGGATTCAGATAGGAAGTTTGTATAGGGAGTGGACAATCTATATCAAATTGCCACGGATCCCATAATAGAATGGCAGGGAGAAAGTAGAGGCAATCTAGTGGAGAGAGATTCCATGAGAGTAAGGAGCACGAACATGAGTGTTGGTCAACTATAGCATGACATAGTGACGTCAACCTTATCCAGTGTACTCTTTGGTTTTAAGGTTTTTGGCCAACTTGTAGGGTATAATGCCAGTGCTTGAAAAAGTAGAAATTGTACTAGTCACAAGAAGGTTACGATAGTCATTGTAGTATTGTGCACAGTGATGTGAGTGGGTTATCTATAGTAGTTCTCAGCACATGAGCTTTTTTGGATGTGACGTTACCCGTAACAAACTACTCACATGGGTACTATAGTCCAAAATACGAGGTAGTTATGGAATGTAATGGAAGGTAATAGAAGATTTATAGAATCTTAGTGGAATATCTCATTCTAGAAGGAACCTGGGTGTTTCGCACATGAGTCATGCGATAGACACCTTGGGAGTTCCCAATACTTTAATCTCCGTGCCACAAAACTCTGAGTATCTTAAGTAGTGGGTTTAAAATACTTTTCAATACTATAACCGAGTGCCAGACCTAAAGAGTATCCCGAAGACTTGCCCCTAAGTTTTTAGGCATCCTTGTAAGGGAAGAGTATGAGTTCCTTGAAGGGAACTTTCTCTGAGGAAAGTCAATAAAGTCTAGGAACCATTTGGTTGGTTTGACCAAATTTAGACGAAATACTACTAGGTTTGGAAACTATGATTAGCTTGACCAACACCTAGGCTTATCTGTTGGCATTGAGTTTATGGACTAGAGAATAATGTAACTTTTGGTCTCACTGTAATGGTGATCAGAAGGATCTTGAGAGTTTGCCTTGCAATTGCCTCATTGTAAGTTCAGGCTTCTTTTATCAAGTACAACTAGGTATCCACATTAATAAATTTAAATTTTTGAAAAAATAATAACTACAATGACAAAATTACATTGACAAAATTTTATTTTCAAAATAAAACAAAATTGAAAATGTAATCAAACGATCTGAACCCTAGCTTTTTCAAAATGTAAGAATCGTCCAACAAACGTGTGAAGGCGGGGATGGATAATCAAAAGAACACATAAACAAAAAAGGTACATAATTTTGAAAAACTTCTCCTACCATCTCAACAAAGACATTTTTTTTCATCCATTTTTTCCTCTTTATAAAAGTAAAGAATGGAGAACAAGTTTTATAGGTAGAAATTTACATGCTTTCGGAAAGTTAGAGCAACTCAAATGAATGTGTCATTTATTGTGCTAATTTCATAATTTGGCATTTATGTAAAATTTTCTGTGTGCTATTTGACTTGTCAAAAAATGATAATGTCATTTTCAGTGTCATATTTGACATAAGAGTATCTAGTGCCAATTTATGGAATATCATGGAATACACTAGAATATGCCAAACGGAGGTGGGATTCACACTACTTTTTCAAGTAAATGCCAAATGGAGGTGGGTCCACCCTACTTTTTTAGGAAAAATTATTAAAAAATGTAATTTTAGCATTTGAGTAGAATTATCAAAATTTGAAAATTTTATACTATAATAATGTCAAAATATAGATTTGACATGGGTGAAATAGTATTCAGCATTGAAAATGGCATGCCAAAAGTTTGACGTTGGAAGACTTTGAGCCTAGGCTTTAACAAACACTAATATTATTTCATTTACTGCATCATAGATGGTTAGTTACCCAATGTTTATTGGCCCAACCTTAGAGACACCGAATGCGGATTTTGATTGGACTCCACAGGCAATATTTTTTTGGTAGGAATAAAGTGAAATTAAGTAAGAAATTCCAACGACAATATTACCTTATAAATAAAAACACTACTGTCCTACTAAACTTTTTTCCCTTTGTAAAAGACTCATGTTTGAAGTTTTTTTTTAGCAATATGTAATGCTCTTTTTGCATGTTGGTGCAAAACTATTAAATTTATCAATTTATACAAAAATATCCCTTGTATAAATTTATTAATTTACAAATATTTAATTATTAAATCTTCTGATATTACCAGTTTATGATATGAAGGCTACTTCTCTCCAATTATCTGTCAAGAGCACTAGGTCAGAAGGCCACCAGAAAGGCACCAGTAGTAACCGCTCTAATGATAAAGTTAGAAAAGAGTAAAGACAGTAATTATAGAGAGTAATTGAGTGTGCATTGAAAGGATACCTCGAGGCCTTAGTTATAGGTTGTAGATATCTCGAGTTGAGTAGGATTAGGAGTGATGAAAGTACGAATTTGAAGATATCTATAGATAATAGTTTCCATATTGAATTATGTTTCCTTATTCTAAGGTCGGTAACCCATAGAAGGCGGCAACCAACTCGGAACCTTTCATGCTAATTATGTGACTTATAGATCAGAAGAGGACCCGTACATACGCGGTCCTTATGATTAAGACCTCGCAGGGACATGTGTCATGTTCTGGGGCCTTAGTCAGATTACAGCGTATTAGCAACTCCCCCCCGAGCCTCAATTTTGTGGGATTCATGATGAACTGAGGTTAAGGTTTCTAAAGAGTTACACGTGTGATACCATAAATGTGCCACTTATTATTCTGAGAAAACAACCATTGATGGGATAGTTAATGTCCTATCATTATGCCAACCGTTGGTTCGGAGAACTATGTCATCATTGCCCCAATCGCTACGTCGGTTCAAAAATAGTGACTTAATAAGGACTTTTTGGGCTTATAAAAGGGGAAGATTACACCCCTTAAACCCCTTCTAACATCCTTGAGCTTCCCTTGGAACTTTATTTGAGCAAAGAGTGATCTCAAGGCAATTTCAGGTGTACTAGTGGAACTCTCCGATCAAGTCTCCGATCAGGTTTGGTCCTGAGCGTGTTTGTCTCCCTCTTGTGTTTGTTTATTTGGTTTTAAATTCCAATTCAATTTTTATACTTCACTTTAGTATCCCTCTCCTATTTTTTATTTAAAGAATGGCTACTTCTAACACCCATTCATACACTGGGCAAGATGTAGGGGAATTTATTGAGGTTGATAACTAAGAGGCATTGGGCCTCGAGGTCAGTAGTCAATCAGAGGACTTTAGATCTAACCTTGCCAGTAGTGCAACTAGTAGGTCAAGAGTCCATATAATTGATGCCTTTGTAGAGGGCCGGAATAGGGAGGTTGGCACATCTAGTAAAACCTGTAGAAAAGTAGAGGGAGAAAGTGTTATTACCCAAGGTATGATAGATACCATAATGGCCACATACAACTTCCCCTCAAACATTTCTTGTAGAGTCCCAGACCTTATTGATTACCCTACTAAAACTCAATTTGAAATCTACGCCTACCTTGAATGGTTTGAGGTTGGGGTGCGTTTCCTATTCCGTCGTATAATCAGTTATTTCTTCCACTGGTTCAAGATCTGCCTTGTTGATCTTAACATTAATAGTTGGAGGCATATGATTGCCTTTATAGTCTTAGGTCACTAGAACAAGGTCATGGTAGACCTTTCCTTGATTAGGAGCAATATGGATTTGAAATTCCTAAAGTCAGAGAGCATGTTTTATATGTCTTTTGATAAGGGGTTCAAACCCTCTCACCATTGTACCTTCTTCCAACAAAACATGGAATAAGTGGTACTTCTTTGTTAAAGGAGCTTGGGAGTACGAGGATTTCAAGAACTGACCAAGCCTTTTTCCTCAGGTATACCTGACTTTAAAGGTAAGCCCACCGATCTATGATACTTGTTACTTTTCTATTTATATCCATTGTTTGTGGTTTTTGACATACTTTGGTTTGGATATTTTACACAAACAAGAAAACCTGGAAAAGGTCTATCTTTATTCCAAACCTTTAATTAAGAGTAGTACAGACAGTTCCTTAAGCTAAAATATTGATCATACGAGGAAGTTCTTAGGCTTAAGAACCCGATGGAGGCTGGTCTAACCAAAGAGAAAAGCGAGGTATTGAAGAATAACGTCTTTTCTGCATGGAAGCCTAGTCAAAAGAATAAGGTCTGGGAAATTTCAGGCCTTGTTGAGCCTACTTCCTCCCAGGAGAGGAAAAGAACCTTGGTTGACTCTCCCAAGTGAACTTTCTCAAAGGAACAGGCCCTCCTAACTATTCATGAAGAGGTTCCCCTTCCAGTACTGGTGGTGTAAAAACCTCACAAGGGGAAGGGCAAAGCTGGAGTTACTCCTCCTACTACTTGAAGACATTGGGGCCAATGCCCTCAAGAAGGCTTACAAAGAGTCCTAGATGACCTGCCCTGGCAAATTCGAAGGACAAAACCCAAGAAAATAGCCAAAGACTTGATACCAAGTCATATGAGGGTAGATGTTCAGAACTTCTGATTCTTACATTTTTAGTTTTTTGGTCTGTCGAGCTAATGAATTCTTTATAATCTGTAGGTTGTTTATGCACTAGCGATAATGAAATTATCCATTTTTTTGTATCTCATGTACCCATAGATATCTAATGAATGAAATTATCCTTTTTGAATATAAACTCCAAATTTCATCTTGTGTGGTTGACTGTATATTGTTATGTTAACTCTAATTTAGAATGCAATATCTAAACGTCTTTAGGTCTCGAACTGGTCAATTATTTAAGTGGTTACTCTTGAGCCTTTGAAAATTGAAATTGATAATAGGCTCAAACCTACAACACTTAAAGTAATAATAAGGGTCTTAGGGTTCTATAAGGTGGAAATGCCACACAAGTAGTTTAGACCTGTAACATTTATGATGAATATAAGGTTTTTAAAGGTATATAAAGTGGCAATGTTGCATAATAGATGGTTCAGACCTGTAACACTTGTATTAAGATACAAAGTTTTTAAGGGTCTGAATTGGTGGCAATGCCGTATAACAAATGATTCAGACCTGTTGTTAAGACCATGGGGTCCAATTTTGTAATTGGCTAATCCAGTTTGACAAAACGTGTTTTGTGTATAATCCTTACATAAGTCTTACGAAGTGAGTACCTCAATGCCCGCTCTTCTCCAAGTTCCTCCAAGAGACATTACCATGCATCACTACCGATCGACTTGGTTCTCGAAAGGTATATTAGATATATGTATTTGATTTGGATCTCACACACTCACATCATGCATGCATGCATTGCATATAGTTTTTATCATAACATCGTATATGTTATTGACTTGTGGTTGTGAACCAATTTCCCTAAAATGCATCTTTAAAATACTTATGGGAAAAATTCAGTTCACAAGACAAGCAAGAATGAACAACTATTTTTTTTCTTGTTCGAATGAACAATAGAGAAGTTCGTTCTCATTCATTCGAAGACTCTATATCAAATGAAAAGTTGCAACCTTAGAGTTTTGCTCGTTTGATATTTGTTCCTTGTTCGTTCGAATAAACTTGTGCTCTTTCGAACTGAATGATAGTACGTTCGAATGAACCATGGGCGAAAAACATATTTATATTCTATTTTCAAGCGATTTGGGGATCAATAAAGCTCTTTTCGAAAATACGATTTAGAACAATCAAAAATAGAGTGAGAGAGTCTCATATTGTGAAAGCAAAATTGTTGATAGATCATGAAGCTCTTGTTAAAGATCATTCATACATGTCGTTCATACACATATCTACTTTTATTGATTGAACGATTTAAATCATCCACTATATCCAAATTAGATCTAAGAGCCTTGGTTCATGTCAATTTCACCATTAATGAAAGATAGAGTTCAAGCTTGAGGATTCAGCATTGTGCGATCAGTGGACACCAAGGTCATGAGGATTTGAGATTGTTGAGCAGCTTGATCGGAGGATTCCGAGACCATCGAAGATTTCGGTTGTTTGAAGGTTACAGCTATGAGATGTTTGAGGATTCAAGGGAAATTTAAAGACGTGACCAAGGAGAACTGGAGCTTGAGGTACTAAGTTTATTCGTAGATACGTTGTATTTCATTTTTTTATCATAGTTGAAGTCTTCGTTGAGCATTGGCCTGACTCTGGAGTTTTACTCTAAGGATTGTTGTCCTTGGTGGTTTCTCCATCATCAATGGTTTACAAATCTCTCATTCTCTCCATTTCTTTCAATTTACTATTTGCTTTAATTGATATGCTTCTGCTAGAATATAGAAATTGAGTTTTCATGAAATTCATACTTATTTATTAATTTGTTAAATTGAAAACTTGATTGAGTAAATTGATTGAAATCATAAATTGATCACTTAGTTGAATTAGCTTTGAATTGTTAAATTGCATATAATATCAAACTAGATTGATCAATTTTGTGATGGTTAATAGGTTGGTGTATTTGAATGATTCTTGGATAATTCATTGGTGGATGGGCATAACTGTTGGATTAATCACATTGAGTGATTTTGTTGATTGTGTCATCTTTTGTTTTAACCAAGAATTGAAATCAGAATAGAAAGAAATTTTTTATTCAAGACCTACCTATTCAACCCCCCATCCCTTCTCGGTGATATTCATGCTTTGGGACCTTGAGTGATATCCTAGTGGTATCTCTCTGTGACACTTGTAACACTTATAATAAGACTATAAGGTTTTTAAGGGTCTGAATAAATGGCAACGCTGCGTAACAAATAATTCAGACTTTATAACACTTATAATAAGATACAATATTTTTAGGGTTTGAATAATAGTAAAACACCACGATAAATAAGAGTCTGAAATCTTTATTGATAATATTTGCATCAATCCTTAATATTCTAAGGTCTATGTACAAGGTTTCCCAACCAAATCTTCTAGCCAGCATGTGGTAGGCCTTATAATTTTTATCACTTTGTAAGGTCCTTCCCAATTGGGGGAAAGTTTCCCCATGGTGGGATCCTTAGTATTCGGGAATACTCTCCTTATAACGAGATCACCAAGCTGGAAGTTGACATGCCTTATTCCTTTGTTGAAGCACATTGTCATTCTTTATTGGTAGGTTTCCATTCTGATTTGTGCATGTTCATGCTTCCCCTCTAAAAAATTGACGTTTTGAGAAAGATGTTGGCCATTCCCTTGAGGGTCAAAGAGTTTTGTCCTTAGAGTTGGCATACCAATCTCCATTGGGTTTACTACTTCACTCCCATAAGCAAGTGAGAATGATGTTTCAGTAGTAGGGACTCTCTTTGTTGTTCAGTAGGCCTAGAGGACTCTAGGGAGCTCTTCAATCCATCCTTCCTTTGGCTTGTTCTAGTATATTCTTTATAGGCCTCCAAGATGGTCCTATTAGTCACTTCTGCTTGTTCATTAGCCTGTGGATGTCCTGGAGAGGAGGAGTGGTGACTAATATACAAATCTTTACAGAACTTGATAACACTTTCCTAGTGAACTGGGTCCTATTGTTTGTAATCAATACCGTGGAAACTCAGACCTGCGCACTATAATTTTCCAAATGAAAAAAAATTTTGACCTTTATTTCTATGATTTTGGTTAGAGGTTTAGCTTCTGTCCACTTAGAAAAATAGTCTATCGCAACTAACAGAAATTTTTTATTTAGGGGGCTTTTGGTAGTGGCCCCACAATATCCATTCCCTATTGGGCAAAGGGCCAAGGGCTGATTATGGGTATGAGTTTTTGCTGAGGTTAGTACTAATAGGAAGCAAAAAGCTGGCATTTATCACACTTTTGAACATAATCTTTAGCCTATTTTAGCATGCTTGGCCAGTAGTACCCTTGAGACAGCTCGATGGGCACTAGTTCTCTTTCTGTTGTGATTCTCACAAATCCCTTCATGTGTTTCTACTACGACGTATTATGCCTCCCTGAGATCTATGCATAGAAGGAGAGGTTGGGAGTAAGATCTTTGGTATAGCTTGTTTCTGAGGATTAGATACCGAGCTACTTGGATCTGAATCCTCCTAGCCTAGTTTTTGTCTTCAGGAAGTAATCTCTTTGCCAAGAATCTGATTATAGGAGTTATTTAGTTAGAAAGTTGTTATGAAATCTACTAAACCCATGTTGCTTAAATACTAGGCTTTAATTGGTAAGAAAATCTTAATAGTGGAGTCTTTTTCTTGATCTAAATGAGAAGTCATATTAGCCAGTGCTTTTGCTCTGGAGTTTTGATTATTTATAAATATTACATGTAATACAGAATTAACGTTGACAAAAAAAAAAAAAAAAAGATTAGTTAAAGATACGTCTAAGATTCTTTAGTTGTGATTTCACTAATAATGCCACTAGATATACCATTTAATAAAGAGAAATGATGCTAAGGACTAGAGTTCATAATTAGGACCTCCATTAGAGGCTAGCTATAGAGTCAAATTGGAGTACAAGGACTATTGACTCACACTCTGATAAACCTTTAGATGTTGTTACAAAGGATAACCAAAGACCCATTCAGCAACAAGTTATAGATAAGAATAGACCAATTCAAAATCAAGATAATGATGAAAAGAGTTAATAAGATAAGATTGTGGATGTATTTGAAATAATCCTAATCAATTGTAAATGTAAAAAAATGTAATATAAATACAATAAGCAGCTTCCAAACATTTATATGGGAAACAAATTCAAGCACAACCTCTTTATGGTATCAGAGCATTTTCATAAAGCCAAATCTCTTGTTGATCTCCTTTCTGCCATTAGAAAACCTCTTGGTGAGTTTGAAAGCATTTCTTACATTTTTGCTAGACTTCCCTTCTAAATATGACTTTATAGTCACTTTTGTCATTACCCGGCTTGAATCCATATCACTAGATGAAATTTTGGTAACCTTCTCACTCATGAAACACACTTGGACCATTAAACTGCCCCTCAAGAAATCAATATTCCCATAGCCAAATTGGCTATATGAAATTTCTCTGGTCCTAACCATGGCTTACGAAACTTGCAAAGCAATTTTTCTTGGAGGGGATGCAACATAGTGGACGGTCTCGTAGAAGGGGGCGTAGTCGAGGTGGTATGTCACTAACCTTGTTCTTTTGCACTCTACCCAACTCTAGTTTTTCACGCTTGTTATACCAAATTTGTTTTAGAGGTGGCACACTCAGTTGCCTCATGTTGGCATTGATTTTATTAGAAATTTTTAAGTGCCCAGTACATCCACCGCACAGGCTTATGTTGTTACTTCCTCTCCTACCACTGATACAACTTGGTATCTTGATACTGGGCCAACAATTACATTACTTCTAATCTTGGGAATTTAAACTTGCATGTTGAGGATTACACTGGTCCTGATCTAGTTAGGGTCGACAATGGATAAGGTTTTCATATGCATTACATTGGCTCCGCCATTCTTTGTTTATCCATTAAACATCTTTTTCTTAAACACGTTCTTACATGTTCCTTATATCAGCAACAGCTTGTTTGTTTCCCGATTTGCTAAGGATAACAATTTTTCTCTAAATTTCACCCATCTTTTTTTTTTTGTGTTAAGGATCTATGAGCTTTATCCCATGCATTCTCTCAATCAAATTTCTAAGTCTCCTACTACAAATTTAGGTGAACGTGTCTCAATTGACAAGTGGCACTCCAGGCTTGGTCATCCTACTCTATGCATAGTTCACCAAATTGTCTCTCGATTTAATTTAGTTGTTTTATAGAATAAGTCCAATTCAGTGTGTAATGCATGTTAACTTTGCAAAAGCCATAGACTCCGGTTTCATTTGTTCCCATCAGTGTCTAAGGGTCCTTTAGATCTCATTTTTATAGATGTGTGGGGTCCTGCCCCTCACTTATTTGTTAATGGAAATTGTTTTTATGTTTTCTTTATTGATGACTTCTCTAAATTTGTTTGGTTATTTCCCATGAATTCCAAATTTGATGCCTATAATATTTTTTCTTCAATTTCATGCTCATGTTGAACGTTATTTTGCATGATTCATGAAAATGATCCAATCGGATTAGAGCGGGGAATATCAAAAATTACACAAGTTATTTCAATGTTTTGGTATCTCTCACTATCTTACCTATCCTCACACATATCAATAGAATGGTTCTGTTGAGTGTAAGCACAGACACTTGGTTGAAACTAGGCTTACTTTACTTTCTAATACTTCTGTTCCACACATATTTTGGGATGACACCTTTGTTACTGCCTCCTACCTTATTAATCGGCTACCTTCACATGTCATTGGTCATAGATCTCCATTTGAGGTACTTTATAATCAACCTGTAAATTATAATTTCCTTAAGACATTTGGGTGTGCCTGCTGACCTCACTTATGCCCATATAACAACCACAAGCTTGAGTATCGATCCAAACAATATGTATTCATTGGCTACAGTCTTAAACACAAAGGATATAGATGCTTGGACGTTACCTCGGGTCATGTTTACATAGCAAGAAACATTGTCTTTGATGAGAATCTTTTTCTATTTGCTAGCTCTGTTAATCGTGATCCATAAGCCTCTTGTCAATACCTTGTTTCGCTCTCTATGTCTATTCTTCCACCTTCTACAAAGACATCCTTACATGTTATTGCCTCTTCTTATGAGCACAATTTGACACCTCTTGTGCCAACTTTGTCGGTCTCACCACCTAAACCAAGCTCACAACTAGTGTCATCCTCACTGTCTCAACATCTCATACGGACTCGGGCTCAAAATAATATCTTCAAGCCCAGAAAACTATCTGATGGCATGATTCAATTTACTCTATCTCAGGAACTCATGGTAGTTAGTTCTCACCACACTATAGAGCCCACTTCTTATTCATTTGCCTTCAAATTCCTAGAATGCCGCCAAGCCATGAATGAGGAATTCATGGCCCTGGTGAGCAATGGCACATGGACTCTTGTTCCACCGCGCTCCAACATGAACCTAGTGGGCTATAAATAGATGTTTTAGATTAAACACCATGTTGATGGATCAATTGAGTGATATAAGGTATGTCTTGTCACCGAAGGCTTTCATCAACAACATGGTGTCGATTATGGTGAAGTTTTGAGCCCTATAGTTAAGCCTATCACTATACGTAGTATGCTTTCTAATGCAATTTCATCAAATTGGAAAATTCGACAACTTGATGCTAAAAATGCCTTTTTACATGGTATGATTACCGAGGATGTGTTTATGACTCAACCATTAGGTTTTATGCATGCTTCTCTTTCTCATCATGTTTTTCATCTTCATAAAGCATTGTATGGGCTTAAACAAGCACCTAGGGCCTAGTACTCACGCTTAAGATCTTGCCTATTGGACCTTGGTTTGTGTGCTTATAAATTCCATACCTTTCTCTTTATTTACAAGAATGGGCTAGATGTCATTCTACTCCTTATCTATGTTGATGATATATTAATTACTTGCCCATACTCCTCTTCACTTTTTAGGCTCATCCATTCACTTTAGGCTAATTTTGCTCTTAAAGATCTTAGGCCGCTTCATTTTTTTCCTTGGGGTAGAGGTCTTATCCAATTCTAATATTCTTTACCTCACCCAATGATGCTACATAATATATTTTCTCTAGAAGACTAATGTGCAAAATGCCAAAGTTATGTCCTCCACTACATCTTTGTCTCAGTTTTCAGGTGCTCCATTCTCCGACCCTACTCTATATTGGAGTGTCGTGGGCTCTTTCCAATTCCTTTCTTTAACAAGACCTAATGTGGCTTTTGTTGTAAGCAAAGCATGTCAGTTTTTACATCATCCTCCAATAGATCATTGGAGTGCAGTGAAATGCATTTTGCGTTATCTAAAAAATATCATTGATCATGGTCTTCTTATTCGGCGTGACCCACTATGTCATCTTCAAGCTTTCTTTTATGCAGATTGGGTAGGTTGCCCGGATGATAGGCGTTCCACTAGTGGTTTACTGCATTTTTCTTGGTCACAATCTCATATCATGGAGCTCACGCAAACAACACACATTGTCAAGGTCTAGCACTGAATCTGAATACTGAGTTGTTGTGCACACCATAGCTAAAATCCTATCGCTTCAATCTTTACTTTGAAAGCTGGGAGTCAAATCCAATTAAGCACCAGTACTCTAATGTGACAATATTGGCACCACTTATCTCACTGTTAATCCTTTATTTCATGCCCGTACAAAACATATTGAAATTTGACTACCATTTTGTACGTGATATTGTTTCCTCTCAGTCTTTGTTTGTGCATTTCATCTTTACGAAAGATCAGGTGGCCGACATATTTACAAAATCTCTTCCTACTATGAAGTTTGTTACTCTCCGAACCACTCTCAATGTCCATGAACTCCCCTTGAGACTGCATGGGCATATTGACCCACACTCTTATAAACCTTCAAATGTTGTTATAAAGGATAACCTAAGACTTATTCAGCAATAAGTTATAGATATAAGAAGAGACCAATACAAAATCAAGATAATGATGAAGAGAGTAGAGTCGATGAGATAAGATAGTAAATGCATTTGAAATGATCCTAATTAGTTGTAAATGTAACAGAATGTAATATAAATACAATGAGCAGCTCCCAAACATTTATATGGGAGTACATTCAAACATAACCTCTTTAAGGACGATCTTAAACCAATAAATTCCAAACATGTCAAGAGTCTACATTCCTTTTTAACAGTCATCTCAACCAAAATTAATTCCTCTAGTTTCATTTCAAGTGAAAATTCCTCCTATTATTAATGTTCAAGTTAATGTGATATTATAATCAACTGGGATTAACTCGATGGGTCATCTTGTCTTTTTTATTAGAAGGAAGTTATGGGTTCAGGTCTCACTCCCTTGATTATAACATTGTAATACCCATGACTTCTATTAAAAAAATTATATTATAATTCACCCATATTAAACTTGTTTATTTGTTTGCATTCTCATTTCGTCATGTTAGTTGTCTAATTAAAATCAATTGGTATTAGGGAAGGTTCCCACTTGGTGAGCGTTTGGCAAAATGGATGGAGGGGTAGTTCGGGTCACAATTTTCTCATTCACTTGCGAGGCCAAATGGGCTCTTAGCAGTTAGTTCACTGTCTGTTTTAGTCCGCAAAGAAAACTTGAGCTATGATACTTACTTGCTGGACTCAGCTTTTGTCTAAAACTGATTAGTGTTAGAAAGAGATTTAACTTTGTACTTAAACATGTGTTTATGGCCATTAATTCACTATGGGCCGACTAGTCGACAAAGTTTACTAGGGTGAATTGTTTGGCCCCATAACATTAACACATAAAAATGACATAAATTGATACATTGTGGTCCCAAATTTTTGTTCACTCTTCACAATTATTTTTTGCCCTTTTTTTCTTTTTTGTTTTGCTCAATGATTTAAACAATTGATCATACAAGCTTAATTGGTTATTAAAAAAAAACTAGGGATGTTTATTGGGTTGAATTGTCAATTTTCTCTTCTCTTTTGTTTTTTAGGAAAACAAGGAAAATCACTTTATAAATTTGTTTATTGGGTTGGTATTCCCATAAAGCCTCAAAATCCTCCAAATCAATTCAAATTGTGTTGAATTTTCTTTATTTGGTAGAAGTTGTTGAATTCAATCTGGGAAGTTCTCACTACCTTAACCATTATTAAATGAGTGATTTGTAAGCCAATTAAACCAAGTTAGTAGAGTTTTAGTAGGACTCTTAATTTTGAGTCCTAGTAGTATTTAATTAATGAGAGTAGGAGTCTTTATCCTATTTGGATTAGGTGTTCTAATTAGAGTAAAATTATATCTTTATGTTAGAGTTAAATAAGATTTACTTGTTTGAGTGAGATTAGAATTAATACATAAGAATATATATATACACAGCTATTGTATGAAAAAGATTGCCGCATGCCAAAAAAATGAAAAGATGAGCTTAGAGTCTATGTAATAACAGTGAGAGGCTGCGCAACTTTTCCATTAACAAAGCATGCACATTTCCTCCTCAGTTTCTTGAGTTATAGTATTCTAAGTCTCATAACTTCATTGTTTTTATTAGTTCCTATGTGTTTGCTTGCAAAGAGATCTCAATTTGGTTATCTTTAAGATTATATTTTGGTTTGGATTCAATAATTGGTATCAGAGCCAGGTTTTTTAATTCGTGAAGATGGCTTCGCTTATTTGTACGGTGCACAAATTTGATGGGAAAACTCCTTTTCCTATTTAGGAGAGTGCGATGATAACATTTTTTAATTCAAGTGGTTTGACGATGAAGTTCATTAAAGAAGAACATGCAGCAGATGTAGATAAGCAAATAAGGCGAGTACACTTCAAAACTTTAAATTGCATTCATCAAGTATTATATTTTTCCGTTCTTAGTAAAATTGCTCATGTTCAGTCTGCGGAACAAGCATGGGATATTCTTAGAAAAAACATATGTTGGTGTTGATAAGGTGAAAAATGTCAAATTACAAAAACTGCATAGAAATTTTAAGTTGTTGTAGATGGAAAAATCATAAACTATTTCTAATTATTTTTCGCGGACCACGGCCCTTGTTAATGAGATGAGGACTAATGGTGAACAAATAGCAGACCATCAAATAGTTAAAATAATTATTCGAAGCTTGATACTACGGTTTGAATATAAAGTGACTGTTATTGAAAAGTTTGCTAACTTGGAGTCCATAACAGTGGATGAATTACAGGGTTCATTGACGGTTCATGAACAACCCTTGAATGAGAGATAAAGAATTTAATAGATGAAGCTTTGCAAGCTCAATTAAATTTGAAAAAGGAGAAAGATGAGTTTTAGAATAATACAAGCTTTAATTAATGCTCTCAAGGCTGAGGACAAAATCATAACAAAAAAGGAGGCAAAAGCAATAATTGGCAGAACAGATTTGGTGGAGGAAGAGGCAGAGGCAGAGGTAGAGGCAATCAGTGGCAAAATAACAACCAGCAGAATAACAATTAGTGGTAGAATAATAATTGGCAGCATAGACCACTCCAAAGAAGAGGGGACAGTAACAATTCTAATCCACAATCTCATAAATCTAATATTGAATGTTTTAATTGTGGCAAGTTTGGGCATAAAAAGTCTGATTGTAGATCTAATAGGTCGAATAACATAAATCATCAAGCTAATGTTGCTGAATATAATAATGGTGGTAATAATGATTCAGAGATCGTGTTGTTAGCTTGTAACATTGTGGTAATGATGATGGTACAAGTGGTATTTGGATACTAGCTATAGTAATCACGTGCGGTAAAAAATACATGTTTTCTGATTTGGATGAGTCCATTCGATTAGAGGTAAAGTTTGAAAATAATTTAAAGATACCTGTGATGGCTAAAGACAGAATTATAATCAGTTTAAAGAATGGGTCTCATTTCAGATGTGTTCTATATACCAGGAATTTGACAAAATTTGTTGAGTATAGGGCAACTTTTAGAAAAAGGTTATGATATGTGGATTCATCATAGAGTTTGCACAATCAATGATGATTGTATGGGGCTAATGGCAAAGGTAAACATGACTCCAAATTTTTTATTTCCATTAAGTATTAAATGTTTGAATTTACCTTGCTTCAGTTCTATGATTGATGATGATAGTTGGTTATGGCATATGCGCTTTGGGCACGTGAATTTGGCAGTCTTAATGTTCTTGCTCGAAAACATTGGGTTTCTGGTTTGCTTGCTATTGATATTCTTGACAAAGTTTTTGAGACTTGTGTTATGGGAAAGAAACATAAAAATACTTTTCGTATAGGAAATTCATGAAAAGTCAAGACGCCTTTGGAGTGGATTCATTCAGATTTGTGCTCAGTGGATGTACCTTTTAATGGTGGCAATAGGTACTTTATTACATTCATTGATGATTTTAGTAGAAAAGCATGGGTTTATTTTTTGCAATATAAATCTTATGCTTGTGATACTTTTAAATAATTCAAGGCCTATATTGAAAAGCAAAGTGGATTTCAAATTAAAACTTTGAGAACTGATGAGGATTCAAAGTGTCTTATTTGTGATGATTTTTTGGAGAAGCATAGTATTAGGAATCAGTTGACTGCTAGATATACTTCACAGCAAAATGGAGTGACAAAGAGAAAAAAATAGAATTGTTATGGATATGGTTAGATGCATGTTGAAATTTAAAAATTTTCCTAAAGGGTTTTAGGCTGAAACGATTGCTTGTGCCATTTATGTTTTGAATATGTGACCTACTAGAAGTGTTTCTAACAAAACCCCGCAGGAAGCTTGGAGTGGACAGAAGCCTATCATTAAACACCTAAGGGTGTTTGGATGCATTACATATGCTCATGTGTCAGCTTAGAAAGAAACTTAATGATAGAGGTGAAAAGTGTATTTTCATTGGCTACAGTCAGTTATCAAAAACCTACAAGTTGTACAATCCAGTAACAGAAAAGTTGATTATTAGTCGTAATGTGACTTTTAATGAGCAAGGAGTTTGGGATTGGTCTCAGAATGATTGAATCCAACCAACTTTAATTTTTAGTAATATAGATCTGTAGATTGAAGTATAGAGTGAGTCTCAGATTAGTGATCCTCCATCTTTAGATGTGCTATTACCTCATGCAGAGTCTTCTAAGCATCCTCAACTCCAACGTCACTTGCCTTCTCGCTTACAGGATTATGTTGTTGATAGTGATAATGAGCCAACTAATGAAGATTTGGTGAATTTTCCTTTATTTGCAGATTGTGATCCAGTGACCTTTGAAGAAGTCTCTCGTGATGATCATTGGATTAAAGCCATGGATGATGAGATTCATACATTTGAGAAGAATAACACATGGCAACTTACTACTCTTCCTAATGGTAAGAAACCAATTAGTGTGAAGTGGTTGTATAAGACAAAGTACAGACCCAATGGTGAGGTAGATCGCTTTAAAGCGAGATTGGTGGCTAAGGGTTACAAACAAAAGTCAGGTATTGTTATAACATGAAAAAAAATTTTTTTTTTTTTATTTATTTTATTATTTTATTGTTTTATTAGTTATTCTTGCAAATATTAATTATTATTATTATCATTATTATTATTATTATAATTATTATTATTATTGTAATGATAATGTGTGTAGGTGTATATATATATATGTGTATATATATATATATAATTTAAATTATATGTTGTGTATATGTGTATACATGTGAGTGTATATTTAAATGTGAAAATATATATGTATATGTATATATATAAATCAGATTGTGTGAGGTATGTGTGTGTGTAACCGGTTGTGTGTGTGTGTGAGTTTGAGTGTAATACACTCAAACAAGGTATGGGTTGGGGTTGTGTGTGTGAGTGGAAATTCAGGGAGTGGGAGATGCAGAATTGGCAGGGAGTGGTTAGTCTTGGGGAGAGAGAGAGAGAGAGAGAGAGAGAGAGAGAGAGAGAGAGAGAGAGATATAGAGAGAGAGAAAGTGAAGAGAAAAAGAGGGTAGTCTCGGTGGGAAAGAAGAGAAGGAAAGAAACAGAAAGTGAGAGAGGGAAATAAAGTTCTGAGAGAGAGAGTTAAGGCTTGGTTGGGCTCGGAGCAAGAAGGTGGAAGAGGGCACGGCTAGAGAGAGAAACGGCCGAAAAATTGGTAAGTGGGTTGCTTCCGTTTCAATTTTTTTTAAAGCATTTCAATTGGTTTAAATTGTAGAACCTTGTAGAGCATAATGTAAGGATTAAAACGCAACAAAAATGATAGAAAACGGTTGAAAAATGAGGGAGAAAAAGGGAGGTGCAGGTCACGGCCAGGGGGGGAAAATCTGGTTTTTCGTTGTGATTGGAAGCTTCAAAACGGTATTAAAAGGCTCCAAAAATGTTTTAGGATAAATTGGGATGGAAAGGGGCTTCGAAAACACCAAGAAAATCAAGTTTAAAAACTTGATTTTCTGAAATTCCGGTCACCGGCGCCGGAGAAGGTGACCGGAGCTCCGCCGGAAAAACGGGGGAAGAAGGGGGTCTGTCCGGGTCGGGTCTGGACTCGGGTCGGGCCAAGGCCGACCCGCCCCTGCCACGTGTCGCACCGAGGTTTTAAATTAAAAATTGAATCGGGACCGTTTGGCAATAGGATTAAGAAATTAAAAATTGAAAATTGGGTTGGGAATAGGGATATCCTATCCCAGTTTTAACCTTGTTCACTGTTTGGTTAAACTGATTTAGAATAACAAATTAAACTAGTTTTAAATTGAACCTTTTGGAATTTGAACCTTTTGAATTTGAACCTTAACCCTGAACTTTCGGAAATTACAAATTGACCCCCCAACTGTTAGAAATTTCACTTTGACCCACCTGATTAAATTATTAATAAAATATAAATTAAATTAATTAATTAATTATTTAATTTAATTAATTAAATATTCAAAAACATCCCGGAGTCCAAATGGGACAAGTCATTAGTGTATTTTGACTATCTCGACCATTTCGAGACCAATGGTGAGGTCCGTTTTACGAGACGGGGTCCCAAAAAATAAAAGACCCGTAGTAACCCTTAAAATTACCAAAATGCCCCTAACTTGAAACACTGTCAGACGAACTCCGAATTAGGTAAACAAATAGTGAAATTTTATTATCTCGAACATTCCGGACTCAACCGTGGAGTCCGATTTGTGAAAAGAGGTCACGAAATGTAAGGACACGTGTAAAGTGCAAAATGACTGTTTTGCCCTTTTGAACCTAGATGTCCAAATCGAATTCTACGAAAACCTAAACGTATTTTATTCAACGTCCTAGAACCAATGGTAGAGTTTAATTTAGCAGAATAGAAACCTATAAATTTAAAGACATAAAAATTTGATGAATAGCATAAATTCAAATGAAAATAGACTGAGTGGGAATTTATGTTTTTAGGGACACTTACAGGACAGGAGAGAGAGATCTGATCTCTTGCATCTTCATTGACCGGTTCAGTTACATATCGTGCACGTTCTTCTTGGGTTGTGACTGACCCGTCAGGTATGGTGTTTTGCTAATGTTAGAAATGAAGTTAAGTTAGGAATATTTGTGAATGACTGGAATGACTTATGTGCTTATGTGGAATGTGTTTACTTGATGATTTAGGGTTGATTGCTCACACGTTTGCATGTCACTTGTACTTTATGAAAATTTAGTGAATGATGAATGTGAATCATGACATGTGTTTAAGTTGATAAGATGAGATATGCTTGTACATGGAACTGACTGATGATTTATACGTTATTGTTCGAGCACGCTACATTATTGATAACCATGTTCATTAGGATTGCATTGGCATATTGGCATATGATGAATCCTTTGAGAACATAGTATGGGTTGAGCATTGCATTATGAGGGTGTAGATCCTGTGGTGAAAAACCCAAAATTGGCCATTGCATCGGGGAGTACCCGGAAAAGAAACATGGGTGTGGCATAGAGTTGTGCATGGGTGCGTCACGCATACCATTCATATATTACTTCGATGCTTTGAATGACATTTAGAGATAAATGTACACTTTGCACATGCCACGCCTTAGCTTTATTTCTTGCATTAGCACTTCATCATACCAGCAGTTGAGCTGACTCATTCGTGGGCAACATTTTCAGATGAGGACCCTCCAGCTATTTGAGACCCAGTGATGCTTTGATAGGAGGAGACACTTGTTATATTTTGGTCCGTGGGACCTATGTTTTGTAATGTAAGGGCTTAAGCCCGAATGACCTATGAACGATGTATTCATGTTATCTTATGTATTGATGGGGATGGACCCATGTTTAGTGGATTTATTTACCTTGTCCTTTTATTTATTTTATTTTCTGTCTCGTCAGTCGCGCCTCGGGTTCGGTCAGAATTCGGGGCGTGACAGGTATTGATTATTTTGAGGTGTTTGCTCCTGTTGCTAGACTTGATACAGTTCGTAATTGGAGAATTTTTCTCAAAGCCAGGTTTGTTTCTCTTGCTGCTCAAAATAATTAGAGAATTTTTCAAATAAAGGTTAAATCTGCTTTCTTGAATAGTGTACTTGAAGAAAAGGTTTATGTTGAGCAACCTAACGGCTATATGATAAAGGGCATGAAAACAAAGTCTATAGATTGAATAAGGCCTTGTATGGATTGAAGCAAGCGCCTAGAGTGTAGTATACATGCATTGATTCTTATTTTGTTAAACATGGTTTTGAGAGATGTCCTTATGAGCATACTTTATATGTCAAGTCTAATTCACATGGCAATATTCTTATTGTGTGTTTATATGTTGATGATTTGATTTTTATTAGCAATAATCTAAAGTTGATTTCAGAATTCAGGGAGGCTATGATAGCTTACTCTGAGATGACAGATATGGGACTAATGTCTTATTTTCTTGGCATTGAAGTTGTTCAAATAGATGGTGGGATTTTTATTTCACAGAAAAAGTATGGTAGTGATATTTTGAAAAGGTTCAAGATGGACAAGTCCAATCCAATTTTGGCTCCAATTGAAGAGAGGTTGAAGTTTGTGAAAGATGGTACAGGTGATCTAGTAAATCCAACCTACTTTAAAAGGTTGGTAGAAAACTTGAGATATTTGACTTCTACTATACCAGATATTGTGTTTGGTGTTGGGTTGATTAGCAAATTCATGGAGACTTCACATCTATCTCACTTGCAAGCTACTAAACGGATTTTGTGATACATTTGAGGTATGCAAAGTGCTGAAATTTTTTATTCATCTTCTAACACAGTTTGGAGCTTGTTGGCTATATAAATAGTGATTGGGTAAGTGATTCTGAGATGCGAAAGAGTACTTTAGGCTATGTCTTTCATCTTGGTTTTGGTGTGTTTTCTTGGTCTTCTAAGAAATAGCAGGTGGTAACTCTTTCAATAATAGAGACGGAGTACATTGCAACAGGGAATACTACTACTCATGTAGTATGGTTGCAACCTATGTGTGGTATTCTACAACACAAGCAGGATGGTCCTACAACAATATTTTTTGATAGCAAATCAGCCATTACTTTGACAAAGAATCCAGCTTTTCATGGGAGAAGCAAACACATTGATATCAAGTTTTACTTCATTCATGACTTGGTGAATAATAAGGAGATCCAGCTTGAATTTTGTCGTTCTGAAGAGCAAGTTGCAGATATTTTTATAAAGCTGCTGAAAACAAATTTCTTTTTTGAAGTTGAAGAGATTTCTTGGCATGGTGAAGCTTGAAGAGCTTGGTCTAAGAGAGATAATGTGAGCTAATTAAACCAAGTTAGTAGAGTTTTGGTTTGACTCTTACCTTTAAGTCCTAGTAGTATTTAATTAATGAGAGCATGAGTCTTTATCCTAGTTGGATTAGGTGTTCTAATTACAGTAAAATTATTTCTTTGTGTTAGAGTTTAATAAGATTTACTTATTTGAGTGAGATTAGAATTAATACATAAGAATATATATACACAACTAGTGTATGGAAAAGATTGCCGCAAGCCAAAAAATTAAAAGGTGAGCCAAGAGTCTATGTAATAGCAGTGAGAGCCTGTGCAACTTTGCCATTAATAAAGCATGCATATTTCCTCCTCAGTTTCTTGAGTTATAATATTCTAAGTCTCATAACATCATTGTTTTTATTTGTTCCTGTGTGTTTGCCTGCAAAGAGATCTCAATTTGGTTATCTTTAAAATTATATTTTGGTTTGGATTCTACATGATTAGATTTGTTTTCTATAATTAGGATTAATCCTACAATTAGGTAATCTTCAAAATCGAATGAAAGAATAATGTTTAAACAGAAGATAGCTGATAAGATATATGGATGGTAATCTTCTAGGAAGGATGATGGATTTTCTATCATTAGGAGATAGAAACTTTCTCTCCTATCTTTTTGGGGTATGGAAAACGAGGGGGGCATGATCTTTTTCCCCTACTTTTTGGAAAAGCAAAGTGAGGTAAATAAAGGAAAAACAATACATCTATATTTACCATTGTACTCTCAATTATAAAAAGTGATTACTTTATGTTACTTGAACTAGATAATTTATATTTTACTTTTATATAATTTTTCTGTGTGTTTTTGTGTTTTTTTTTTCAATAATCATGCATTAAAAAAATTAATTAATTTTAAAAAGTTCATAGGAAATTTTATTAAAAAATAATACTAAAGTTAGTTTTTGTACCCTTTATGTATTTACAAATCATTTTAACCAAGATATATAGCTATATATATATATATATATATATATATATATACCTTAATTAATTAAAGGGGTATACAAGTAATTAAACCCTAGGTCGATTTGATTCCTTTATTCACCTTTACTTTTCCATCCTGAAAGAAAAGTCGTTATTGCCTTACTTTTTTTCCTGCTTTGTTTTTTAAAAAAGAACTAAAGTAAAGAAATATTATTATTTCACATTTCTTTCTCTTCACTTCTTCATTTTAATCAAACAAGATAAAACTTATCATCCTTTTCCATTCATCTACTTTTCGGTGGTACAAAATTAACGGGTCATGGAGCAACACTAAAAACAAAAGTTGAAGTGGGAAAAAGAGATAGAGAGCTGAAGTTGAAGGAGTTCCGTGCAGTAATAAAAGCTGTTTAAAATTGGGATCCACTTCTATACATCCTTTAGAAAAAGTAAGTATGGTTCATCTACAACTCATCATTCTCCCTCTACAACTTTTCTCTCTCCCCACTCTTCCTCTTGACAAAATCTCCTTCTCAATGAAGACTCCCTCTATGTACAGAACTCTTTCCCTTCATCAAGAAACTCTGGTGATGCCATTGTCTCCCTCTGATTACCTCTACCTTTTAAACCTTTCTGAAACCTAGACAAAGAAAAAGAAAAGAATGGTGTCCGCACATTTCTTACTTCTATATTTTTTTTTTTTCATATTCTAAAAACCCAAATAAAGAAAAAGAAAAAAGTATGAAAAAAACAAAAAAACACAGCCCCATAAGCCTTTAGTTTTCCATGCATGTAAACACTATACAGTAGTAACAAAACAGAATAGTTTGCACTCAACGCCAATATAAATCTACTAGAGAAAAGTTTAGAAAGTGATGAAGGTGCAATATTACTCATACATAAAAATTGAAGTTCATAAAAATTTATTATTATTTTTGGTTGTCAATTAAATTATAACTTGGTATCATTGCATGTAAAAATTCAGTAGCCTACTTTTTGAAAAAGTTTCTTTGGACTATATTTTGAAAAAATTATTTTAAATTAAGTATAGGTTACTCGCCAAATCAAATAGTCAAACAAATAAAAAAATAAAAAGTCATTACGGCCAAATAAGCCGAAACAAACACAATATGGTTGTCAAGGTTCAATTGGATACCATTTCTATTGTTTTCAATTTTCCTTCAAAATTTCTCTATTTTTGGAGAGATGGTTTCATAGAATGAAGTTTTGAAAATTTGGATTGTTTTCATTTTTTGATGAAATAGAATTTTTGAAATTATAAGTTATGTAGTTTTATAATTAGTGATTGTTTTTAAAGAAAAAAAAATCATCCGTTTTTTGAAAAAATAATGCCAAATTTTTTTTTTCAAATTTTTTTTTTTTTTTTTTCGAAAACGTAATCAAACATACATGCTTTGTAGTGAACCACCATTGCTTTTCTCAAAATATAAGAAACGCCTAACAAAGGTGTAAAGGCATGGATGTATAACCAAAAGAAGAAGTAAAAAAAAAGGTACAAAATTATGAAAACCATCCCAACCATCTCAACAAAAAAGAGAGACAGACAGAGAGACAGAGAATTGCACAAGACTTCCTTTTTCCTTCCATTCTCTTTTTCTTCTTTATAAAAGTAAAGAATGGCCGACAAGTTTTTCAGGTCAAAAAGTTTCATGCTTTTGGAAAGTTATAAAAGGCTGACGTTGGAGAACATGGGTCTAGGCTTTCCCAAGTACTACTATTATTTCATTTCCTGCATGGGAAGGTTAGATGCCCAATGGGTTTAGATGAAGTAATGCTAAGTCAGTTTTAGTTCACTAAGTAAACACCAAGAAATACAATTCTAATCATTAAAAAAATAATCTTTTAAAAATGAAGTGAACATGTGAGAGTATGAATAACAATTTTCCTTTACAAATCATTTTGATCATGTGTGTCTATATATGTGTGTGTGTGAGAGAGAGAGAGAGAGAGAGAGATTGATTCAAGTTAATTAATTAAAATTTAAAAGTGGGTATAAAAGTGATAAAAATTATTTAAGTAATTAAACCCTAGGTCAATTTTATTCCTTTTTCACCTTCACTTTTCCATTTTATTTTCACTTTTCTGTCCAAAATTGGGTGAATAAAAATTAATAAGCTAAAAAGGAAAAGTCGGTTTTCCCTTGTTTTTCCTTCCACTTTCTTCCCTTTTCAAACAAACGAGAGAATGAGAAATATTATTTTACCTTTTTTTTCTTTCTATTTTTCCTTTTTAAATAAACAAAAGAAAACTTATTATTCCATTCCTTTCGGATCTTATTTGTTTTAACTTGGCGATGTCAACTCATTATGTTTAAAGAAGAAAATAAGTATTTAATTCAAAATTAGTTATTTGGATGTAATATTATTTATTTTTTTCTAGTCATTTCATTTTGTTATTTTATCTTTTCATAATTGTTAATTATTTTTTAATAATTTTAACCAAACATTTAATACTATCTTTTTGTATTGCATATTAGAATTTTTTTCATTATATTTTTTTTTAATATAATCTTGAATGTATGACACATCATGACAGCTTTCGTAAATAATGCTTTTGTTAAGGCTCATTTATTACTATTGGACTCCCTTCAGCCTAGCTTTGTTTTTGCTCCCAAATCTACTTGCTTGTTCTCTTTCTGTTAAAAACCAAAACTTGAAGAGAGAAAAAGAGAAAAAGAAACAAAGAAGTGCACTTAAGAGAGTTTTGCGTACTAATAAAATTTATTTTAAAAAATTGGCAGTAGTAACCCAAATCTTTACCGGTCGTCTCGGGTCTTTCAAATCTTTTTTACCATTTGATGTTGCCCTTTTTTTATCAGAATGTCTCCCGTCCTTAGCTACCTGTTAAGAACTTGAGGTTAGAGGATTATCGGGAAGGCTCTGGTGGTAGTCGCTCCGATGATAAAGTCAGTAAAGAAATAAAAGTTGTAATTTAATAGAATAATTGAACATAAATTGAAAGCGTACCTTGGCCTTATTTATAGGCTATAGATCTCCTAAATTGAATAGGATTAGGAATCATGAAAATAGGGATTTGAAGATATCCTGAAGATAGTAGTTATCATATTGAACTTTGTTTCCTTATTCTGAGGTCGATAGGATATGGAAGGTGTGCTAGGTTCTGAATCCAGTACTTCTGAACCTTTCGTGCTTGGTTGAACTAGATAAAAATAACTTTTCCTAATCTCTACCTTAAAGAGCCCATTATAGACATGTGTCATTTCCTGAATATGGTTGTCAAATTATGGTTTATCAGTTACTTCCCCTGAGCCACTATTTTGGGGCATGCTCAGAGCTGAGGTTACGGTTTCTGAGACGTTAGATGTGTGATAGTCATAAATGTGTCGCTTTGTATTCCGAGGAGACAGTCGTTGATGTGGCATTTATTGTCTCAACCGCCGGTTGGAATTGCGAGGCCATCATTGCTCTAACCATCATGATGGTTGAGAAGTAGAGGCCTCTCACATCGACACCTGCTGGATCCTTATAAAAGGGGAAGGAGCACATCACTGTTCCTCCTTTCAACACTTTGTCATTCTGAGAACTTCAAACATCAAGAGAGATTCCTGAGAGAGGTGAATTCTGATATGCCAAGAAGATCAACTCCAATCTAAGTAGTGGTTAGGTTTGGTTCATAAACATTTATTTTGAATCTCTTCATCTTCTCCCTTCTTCCTTCTTCATCATTCATTTTTTATTTTAGACAATGTCTGCCTCCGATGCCCAGATGAGCATTGGTCATGAGATTGTAGAGTCCTTGGAGATATATGATTAAATAGAAGTGAATCTTCTAACTAATAGCCCATCAGAAAACGTAAAAAATAGGCTTGTTGGTAACCCAACCCTGAGTTCTGAAGTTAGAATAGTAGAGTCTTTCATAGAGCCTAGGATTATTGGTGGGGAAACCTCGGGTAAATCCCATAAAAAGGATGAGGCAAAAAGCATCATGACTCAGACGATGATAGATGTTCTGAGGGATGCCTTTGAGTTCCCTGCAAACGTGTCATGTAGGGTATCAGGACATATAAACCGTCCCTCTAGTATCCAATAAGGTGAGATATGTGCTTACCTTGAATGGTTTGAGATAGGGGTTCGATTTCCCTTCCACCTTTCATTAGGGAATTTTTTAGCTGGTTTAAGATTTGCCCAGCCGACCTCCTAAACATAAACAGTTTGAGGCAATTGGTAGGCTTTATAGTTTTGGGTCATCTGAACAACGTCGAGGTAGATCTCCCTTTTATTAGGAGTAGCATAGATCTGAAGTACCTGAATTCAGAAGGGATGTTCTATATGTCTTTTAATTAGGCATTCAAACATCTTTCCTCTGTGCCCACTTCCAATAAGACTTAGAAGAAATGGTACTTCTATGTCAAAAGAGGTTGGGAGTTCGCGGATTTCAAGAACTAAGTTTCAACCTTCCCATGCAGAACTGGTATCAAGGGTGAACCCCCCTTTTTTTTACATGTCCTTGATCTCTTATTTCTGTGTATTTTGATTTAACTCATTTTCTTTGTGCAGATTAGATGGCGTGGAAAAGGTTGATCTTCACTTTTAACCTCCAGAGTAAGTACAAGAAACTTCTTCAAACCAATGACTGTTCGCACGAAGCCATCCTTACCCCAAAAAACCTAATGGATGCTGGGCTAGTGCAGGATTGTACTACGAGCTTGAAGAAGTCCCTGGTCACCGAGTGGGTGCCAGGGAAGAAGAAGAAGAAGATTGGGGAGAGTTTGTCCCTTGCCAAGCCTCCCCCTCTAGAGAAGGGGATAAGACTAATCTCCAACTCCCCCAAAAGAATTGTCTCGGAGGATTTAGGGGTTTCCCTCATCCTAGAGGCCTTTCTACCCCCAGTACCTTCCGTACTAAAGAAAAGAAGGGGGAAAGGAAAATCTGTTGTCGCCTCTTCAGGGCCTAATGATTCCGGCGCGACAGCCGTGAAGAAAGCCTACGAGGATTCTTGGGTAACAGGCCTAAGAAAATTCATAGGGCTGAAACCCCAGAAGATAGCCAAGGACTTGATGGCTATTCACATGAGGGTGATTTTTCCATTATTTTCCTTGTTTTTAGTTTCATGCTCTTGAATTCTCCATATATTCAGCTCTGACTTGATTATCTTTGTTTTGTGTTGTTTGTGTTTTTCAGGTCGTCTATGGTTTGGTAGCTATATATGGATTGCCTTGAGAATCCTGAGCAGATTGACACCCTCTAATCTGTGCTCGATGAGGCCAGACTTCAGCTAGGAATGGCGCAGTCTTCGGTGGCAACTGTTGAGGAGAAACTGAAGGAGGTTGCCAACTTCTACTCCATCTTGAAATCTGAGAGGGATGCTCTTACTATCGAGCTGGAAGACCTCAAAAAGAGGTTTGCAAACTTCCAAACTACTTCTATCAATAAGATTTAGGACACTATTGAAGTTGTCAGAGCTCAAACTGAGGCGGGTCTGAAGGTTGAAGTCTAGGATTTGAGGGATGAACTGATTGAGTATGGATATCGAACCTTCAGGATGAAGCTCTGGAAGAAGTACCCTGACTTGGACCTGACTAGGACAAATGATATCAAAGTCTCCCAAGTTGAGGCTGACACACCAGATGCTGATGATGAAGAGGAGGAAGCGATTCTAGAATTCCCTCAAATTGCCCTATCAAAAACTGTCGAGCCAGCAGCAAAGTAGACTTGGGATTTTTTATATTATTATTTTTTATTATATATACTTTTTCCACTTTTGGGCTAATATATGAAAGTTTGATCATTCTAGAACTCATTTCTTGCTTGATATTTTTGTGTTATATCTGACTTCAAGATAATTCTTCAATACCGAGGCTAGTAGAAAATATAAGCTCTTTTAGAGACTCCAAAGCACCCATAATGTATTTCAAAGGTCTAAATAACAGGATATACAGAACCACAACACTTATAAATAAAATAAGGTTTCTAAAGCGTCTGCTTAATGATAATTTATAATATAAAGATCTACAACACTTGTAAATAAAACAAGACTTTTCTAGAGCGAAAAAATAGACCAGACCCACAACACTTGTAAAGAATACAAGGTCTTGAGAGGTCTGTACATTGATTTAAATGGACCAAACCTATAATACTTGCAATGAATATAAAATTTTTAGGGGTCTGGACATTGATAAAATGTGTGACGCCCCGACCTCGATTAATTAATAATTAGTTTGTTAATTATTAATTAGAAACAACATAAAGAATAATTAATTGAAAATTTCTTGATAGTTGCGATAGGCTAATAAAATAATTAAATATGTCAAAAGAGGAAAAATGTAATACCCCAAACCTAGTTACCGATTAATTAATGTAATGATGTCTTTTTCAGAATTTAATGTGTTGATTTAATCATTTTAGCTAGATTTTAATACAACAAAAATTTGAATTAGTAAGCCATAAAGACCGTAATGAAATAGATACAACGCGAAGCTTAGAATATCGAGGCCAACCCGGGTAGGAAACTATTATAAGAAACCGCTTCGCAAAAAGAGAAATAAAAAGAGAGATAAAAGGTAAAAAGCCAAAATAAGTATTTTCGATTGCTAAACAAAGCCTTAAGGCAAAAACATAGCAAAAATACCAAAAATGCAATGGATGGGTTTTGAACCCTTGACCAAAGCTAGTGAAGCATTCAAGTCTCAAAAAAAATATCATTTGGGCTACCAACCATTTTTGTGATATATATTTACATATGATATATATATATATATATATGTAAGCCTAAAGTGAGCAATTTAGAAAAATAAAAAAAATGAAACAAGGAATAAAATAATCATAAAATATATATATATATATATATATATAGGGCTGCTGTAGCAACATGGGCTGCTGCTGTAAGGAGCATGGCCAAGAATATAAAAATGTGGGTATGGTTGAGGAAGATCTGGAGGGCAGTACAACAGAGGTGAAAAGCTAATATATATGTATATACACACACAACCACAACCATGCTCCAAGAGATACAGAGAGAGAGAGAGAGAGAGAGAGAGAGAAAGAGAAAGGGAGAGCCACTGTGCGTGAGGAAGAGGAGAAGAAGAAGAAGAGGAAGGAGGTCAGAAGAAAGGAGAGGTAAATTCCTTCCACTTTTTCTCTCTGCATTATTTTCTATAATTACAGGCTTTCAAAAAATTGAAATTTAATGCCCAAAGAACCATAGGGTTTAAAAGAGTAGGAAAAATGATGAATTTAGGAAAAAACGAGAGGTCTTTTGGTGGAGAAATGAGAGAGAAAATGTAGGGAGAAGAAAATGGCAAGAAAAAAATAGGTAGAAGAAAAAGTATCTTGTTTTAACTTGTTTGAAGCTGAAAACGATCCTAAATGAACTATTGAAGTCTTTAGAAGCGTTTTGACGTAAAATATGTCAAAATCGGGTGTCAGAACAGTGAGAAAAACCAAAAAGATAGCTCGCCAGCAACTAGGTTTCCTCGTCGGAGCAGTCACTGAAACCAGCTGTTTGGTGGCCTTCGGGTCACCCAAGGTCGGGTTTGGTCAAAAAAATACAATCCTTGAAAAATTTGGAACATTTTCATGTTTTTAAAATCACAAAACTCCACCGAAAAACTGTCGCCGGCGCCAAAGAAGACGCCGGAGATGGCACCGAAAAACCGCGCACATGGTTTAACACTGTTGATAGACAGGTTGGGTCGGGTCAGACCCGCCCAACCGCACACACATGGGCCACTGACAAGGCACCGTTTTGGGGGAAAGGGGCTTAAATTTAAATTGGTTAAGGGCTGTTTGGTTACAGCCATAAGAAATAGGAATTTAGGAATGGGGATAACCCAACTGTGGATAAGGGGGTTAGGTGGGCTATGTTAAACCGGAACTTGAACCGGTCGATTCAAGGCCCACTTGGACCGGTCTAGGGTTTCCACCTTTGAACCCTTTGGTTCAATGATTTAAATAAAATAAATAAGCCAAAACTTTTATAATTTATAGTTTGACCCCCCAAACATTTAAGAAATTCTGTTATGACCAAAAATTTGGAAAATTAATTCAAATGAGCCCTTAAAAATAATAAAATAATATATTTAATTATTTTATTAAATGGGTAAAACGATCATTTTACCCTTGGACACTAAGTAAGTCAAACGAAGTCCAAATAAAATAAATAAATAGTGTATTTTACTATTTCGGACATTCTAGACTCAACGATAGAGTCAAATTGATGAAATTAAGTCCCAAAAAATATAGACACGTAAATTATAAATGACTATATTACCCTTAATGGTACTAGTGCCAATTAAAAATAAAAGATGGTATATTTTAATTATGTCAAACACTCTGGACTCAACGGTGGAGTCCGTATTAGCAAACGAAGTACCGAAAAATGTGACGCGTGAAAGAGTAAAATTACCAAAATGCCCCTAATATAGTATGAAGCCCGAATAAAGTCCAAATTAGATGAAATTGATACCGATGAAGCCCAAATAATAGTAAACTTGTATGAATGACTAAATGATAATTTGGGGTCAGAATATCATCAAATATGAAATGACCAAAATACCCTTGAGCATAGAAAATACAAAGTGAAGGCCGAATAAATTCGAAAAGAGGGCCAACCTGATATAAAGCATAATTATGGGGCTGAATAAGACTCCGGAACAACTAGAGTATAAATAAAAAATGACCAATGTGTCCCGATGATATAAAACAAATACCAAGTGAAGTCTAAAAGACTTAGAAATTTACATATGAGACATGACGAATATCCTGAGGACCACGATAGGGTTCGGGGCAAGAATGGAAAAATTACCATTGTGCCCCTAAGGTCAAATACGTGATTGATTGATAACGAATGAAGTCCAAATGACTTTAATTATAATTCTGACAAATACTAAACTGACTTAAGGAATTTATTAGCCTAAGTTAAAGCACCACAAATAGGAAATTGAAAACCCTTAATTGAATAAAGCAAGTTCAAAGGAACTTAAAACACTACATAACAACATTGAGATTAAAGTGAGTACTAATTCACTATGCAATATTGTTGGATCTATGGTTATAGGATCACCTAAGCAATGGAAATGAAAGAAGCTGTGGAATAACAATAATGGTACCCATATAAGAATGTGATACTAAGAAACCGAGGTAAGTAACTCTTACGCTTTAATATGGGTTTTTCCTAGCCAAGTCACATTTATTTTCATATGCTGCCAAATTTGTACTCTATCACTACCTAATGAATCTAATTTCTCCAATTTGAGGCCAATCGACTTGTGATTATTGATTATGCCTATACTTCAGATTTGATTTGTTTGCCTATATCATTTGTGAACTTGATTGATGATACTTGAGCATAATTGTACCATCATGTATACCATGTCATAATCTTGTGATATATCTCATTGATGGAGATCTTGTTGTTTCACACATTTTATGACTCGTTGATTGAGATTTTGGCTATTTCACATGACTATACATCTTGTGTGAAATTTTATTGAGCACCGAAGTAACCCATGCCACACTCCCAGGAAAAGCTCGAACGACCTTCAACAAAAGGGTACCTGTACCCGAAACCGACACAGGTGGGTAGGTAGAGAATACCTAGGGGCGCGAGACAACTCTCTCTAAGGAACTCGGCAAAATAGCCCCGTAACTTCGGGAGAAGGGGTGCCTCCTCACAAAGGGGGTCGCAGTGACCAGGCCCGGGCGACTGTTTACCAAAAATGATATTCGGTAAATACCCGGGGTTGTGCTTAGTCACAATGGCCCATCTATTCACAGATTGCGTGGTGGACCCTTTGGGGTCTTATGTGTCCTTGGGGACTTAAGACGAAAGAGCTCCAGTGTTGTCAGTGGTTTGGGCAAGGTTGGAACCGTGCGCGTGACGGCGTTGTCAAGACCATCAAATCCCTGTGGTTCAGGTGAGGCTGGAAACGGGCCCGTAAGAACGCTATCATACTAGTAAACCCCTCAGTTGGAACCCCACTTCGATAAGCGCTTTTTGGGGTATGCCGGGCCTCGGTTGTTTACGCATTTGTAGTATTAGAACTCGATAATGATATTTGTTGTATTCGTTGGATGATCATATTCTATGCCCTTTGAATGATCATATTGTACAAGCATGATATACTTTGATTGGCTAACGTATTTGTCGTGGTAGCAAAACATCGTGTTAGGCTAGATCCCATTTTACATGATTCTGTCATTACTTTCTTGTACCTTATTATGGGATGAACCTCTTTGGACCCTTGGGTCATTATTGCTTTATCTTGGTGACTGGCTATATCTTGTCTTTTCTTTCTATATTCTTGTGGACTAACCCTGACCCATGGCAAAGCTAGGATCTTACTTATTAAGCTTCATTAGCTCACTCCAATTTCATTTCATTTTTTTTTTTTTTTCAAGACAACAAGATTTAAGAGGGGAAACATCAGGCATACAGGTTGACTAGACACCTACTGGCTATTGATATCCCTTTTTGCAATGTTTGTAATAGATTAAATACTGTAATGTCCTAACTTCTCCCGTCCCCACAGTCTTGTTTGTTTTTTTGTCTTTGAGGATCTGTATTATAAACACTTATATTTTTTGGCATGTATCATGATAACCTGATGACGATATTAGACTTACTAACGACTATAATATGCACTAATTAAATATTATTCACTATTTAAGATCTTTTTGGCGAGAAACGGCCCATGGGCCATAGACCCAGTCATGAACCCCTAATTCGCATAGGGTGGGTTTTGGGTTGTGACAGAGTTGGTATCAGAGCATATGGTTTTAGTGGTTCATTGGAGATTTGGACTAGGATGCTAAGACTGGTAGAGTCTAAGAGTTAAGTAATAGGTAAACCCACTATAGCGATTAAGTGCTTACTTGACTGATAAACACCGTTCTTTTATAGTAGGTAATCCGCAACCAAAGTGCTACTATAGATTCTGATCGCTTGGACAAAATAGAGTGCCTACTAGAGCGGGTTGTGGAAGTTCTACCTAGAGGAAGTGAGACTGAACTGATGTGGCGAGACCATACTAGTAACCGAGATGCTTGACAGGGCAATGAGAGGAACCGATCATATCAGTACACACAGTTTCAAGACTTGAGACAGCCGACGTTCGACGGTTTGAGCGGTCCTACAGCAGGGGAGGAATGGCTGCTAGAAATGAACCATATATTCCGTGTTCTCTCCTGGAGTGAAGCACAAAAGGTGGCCTATGCCACACACATGTTCAAAGGGACAGCCCGCGGATGGTGGCTATTGGAAGCAGCCCGGGAACCCAATGTGAGTTGGCCGAGATTTATAAAACTCTTCAATGAGAAGTATCTTCCCCAAGAAATTCGAGATCAGAAGATAGCCGAATTCTTAACATTTTAGCAAGGAAGAATGACTGTCGATGAATATAAGGCCAAGTTCACCGAGTTGGGCAGCTTCGCCCCTAGTGTCATCAACACCGAAAGTATCAAAGCCCGCAAATTTGAAAGAGGCTTGAGAAGGGCCATAAAAGATTAGATCGAGCCCTAAGAATTAGCCACGTACCATAAGGTGGTGGCGACAACAAGAATAATAGAACAGAGCGAAGGAGAATTTGCTAAGAAGCAAGGGAACCAGAGATGAAGAGGAAACCGGGGCAGTGGATAAGGATCCTCATCTTCCAAACTAAATATGGCAATACGCAGCATGAGGATAGAACCCAGCCTAAGAGGGGCCAAATCCCACAATGGGAACACATCTAAATTCCCCACTTGTCGGAGCTACCACCGGGGGCAATGCTACAAAGAGATCAATGCTTGCTTCGCCTGTGGACAAGTCGGACACTTCATGAAAAACTGTTCCAAGGACAACAAGCCAAGGGTCAATACTACACTAGCTGCATTAAGTTTTATGCCAAGGCCCCCGCAAGGAAATGGGAGACCCAGAATTGAGCAGTAGCAACCAGGGGGGATTTTTTTCATCGCACCTAGTGATGATCGGGCCTCTACCTTAAGAGCTACAGGTATATTCACATCTTTTTGTTCTCAGTGTGTATAGGACCTATTTACTATTGGTTCCTCACTCTCAGATATATATATATATATATATATATATACCGCTCGCAATATGCTAAGCTAAATATAGAAACTAAATCCTTAGGTTACTTATTAGCTGTTTGATTTCTTCAAGGAGAGTCACTAAGGAGAATTACTATATAAGGGTTATGTGAAATTAAAGCCATGGGTACTCTTTACCCAGTTAGTGGCTGACTTGGAATCTTTAAAAAGGTTAACCTATGATCAAGGATCCAATACAAAAAATAATACTTTTAGCAATGCACATTATTAGCGACGTACACTGTGCGTCACTAAAAGGGACCTTTTGCGACGCACAATGGGCGTCGCTAATAATGTGGAAAAAAATCAAAAAAAAAAATTTGAGGTTCTCGCGTGAAAATTGGCGCCAAACTATTAGTGACGCCTATGTGGCCATTAGCAACGCGTCTGTGATATCACAAGAGAACGTCACAAGTAAATCTAAAAGTTATCCTTTAGGAGAAATACTTTGAAACACAATAAATCGAAGGATGATCGTAAACATAAAAAAGGAAATATAACCCCAAAAAAATGATAACAATGATAATCCAAGAAGGCCTGATAGGCAGGTGAAAAGCTTAAACGAGAGATGTAATGAACATATGTAGTGGATCCATCAAGGACTTTATCCTTAGTAAAAGACTAAAATAACCAAATTAGGACGCAAATACGCCCTAAACACTGAAAAATGTGAAGCTTAGTTACATTATAGACTCCCCAAGATCACGACTAAGACCACCAATAGAAAAGAAATTCTCTCTCCATCGTGAGCAAAGATAAAAAGTTATACTAGTCTTTAACTTGAAAAGAATGAAGGAACAAAATTCTCAACCCGTCTAATTGATAGAGAGATGAATGCATGAGAATCCAAAAACAAAGGTTATGCCAATAAAATGGTGCAAGATGAAATGAAAGAGAATTGATAAATCTTCGACTTAAGAAACTGTTGAGAATAAGCACGTGAGCGAAGATCACAAATAAGTATTACGGATAAAACTAAAAGTTACCTATGCATGGAAGAAGATGTTGTAATACAATGAGCACACGAGTAAATCATCTTGGCGCGAGCCAAAAGATATTCAGGAACACAAAAAGGAAATATGACACTGAAAATACTAAAAGAAAATACAATAGTTGTCATGGTCAAATAAAGATTGGTGGATAAAAGATACATAAATGGGAGACGTTATAGAATACGTCGTCGAAAAGATTGGGAAACCCCGTATACATGCAAATATGTATTAAGTGAAACAGTGCAAATCTACCAAGGACTCTGCCCTTAGTAAAGCTAAAGTACTTGAATGAGAAATCTAATACACACTAAACGATGGATAGAAGTAGCGTGGTTTAATTACACTGTAGATTTCCTATAACCACCACTAAAATGACAAATAGAAAAGAAAAGATCGAAGTACTAACTACATTTACCTGGCACATGGTGCGTCACATGACACCAACAGAGGTTGGAAAACCATCAACGGTAATGTAATCATAACTTAGCATCAAATGGAAACTAATATGACGACTAGGCGTAGGACTAGTCGAAATACTAGTAACATGGGGGGAATAGTCAAATAATTGTAAAAGATGACTCCGAGTGAGTAATGAAAGCATAAAGGATCCATAGCCACATGTTCGAAGACTAAAGAAATAAACATTAAATTGTTGATGTAGAAATTTGGAGACCTTAAGCTTAAAGCATCGGGAAAGCTAAAAGTCAAATCTTTGACCTTCGAGATCACTATTGAAATTAAACGAAGAAGAGTACGAAAGGATTATGAAACTCGTATAAAATATTTTCTTATTTGGAGGAACAATATCTGAAATACCATGATAGACCGAGTAACAAATAAAAAGGGGAAATTATGATGATAGAATAAGCATAAGAGAGGTTAGAGTCTCTTAGATATGACCAACTAAGTTTTGAGGACAAAACTTCTTTTAAAGGGGGTAAGATGTAACACCCTGACATCAATTAATTAATAATTAGTTTGCTAATTATTAATTAGAAATAACATAAAGAATAATTAAGAAAATTAATCAAAAAATTTCTCAATAGTTGCGATAGGCCAATAAAATAATTAAATACGTCAAAAGGGGAAGGATGTAATACCCGAAACCTAGTTACCGATTAACTAATATAATGATGTTTTTTTTTTTGGAATTTAATGTGTTGATTTAATCGTTTTAACTAGATTTTAATACTACAAAAATTTGAATTAGTAAGCCACGAAGACCATAATGAAATAGATATGACACGAAGCTTAGAATATAGAAGCCAACCTGGGTAGGAAACTACCGAAAGAAATTGCTTCGCAAAAAGAGAAATAAAAAGAGAGATAAAAGGTAAAAAGCCAAAATAAGTATTTTGATTGCCAAACAAAGCCTTAAAGCAAAAACATAGCAAAAATACAAAAAATGCAATGAATGGGTTTTGAACCCTTGACCAAAGCTAGTGAAGCATTTAAGTCTCAAAAAAATATCATTTGGGCTACCAACCATTTTGTGATATATATTTACATATGATATATATATATGTAAGCCTAAAGTGAGAAATTTTAAAAAATAAATAAATAAAAAAAAACAAGGAATATAATAATCATAAATATATATATATATATATATAGGGCTGCTGCTGTAAGCAGCATGGACAAGAATATAAAAATGTGTGTATGGTGGAGGAAAATCTAGAGGGCAATACAGTAGAGGTGAAAAGTTGATATATATGTATATACACGCACAACCACAACCATGCTCCAAGAGATACAAAGAGAGAGAGAGAGAGAGAGAGAGCGAGAGAGAGGGGGGGGGGAGAGCTACTATGAGTGAGGAAGAGGAGAAGAAGAAGAAAAGGAAGGAGGTCAGAAGCAAGGAGAGGTAAATTCCTTCCACTTTTTCTCTCTGTATTATTTTCTATAATTACTGGCTTTTCAAAAAATTGAAATTAAATGCCCAAAGAACCATAGGGTTTAAAAGAGTAGGAAAAATGGTGAATTTAGGAAGAAACGGGAGGTCTTTTGCTGGAGAAATGAGAGAAAATGTAGGGAGGAGAAAATGGCAAAAGGAAAAATAGATGGAAGAAAAAGTATCTTGTTTTAACTTATTTGAAGCCAAAAACGATCCTAAATGAACTATTGAAGTCTTTAGAAGCGCTTTGACATAAAATATGTCAAAATCGGGTGTCGGAACAGTGAGAAAAACCAAAAAGATAGCTCGTCAGAAACTGGGTTTCCTCGCAAGAGCAGTCACCGGAACCAGCTGTTCGACAGCCTTCGGGTCACCTAAGGTCGGGTTTGGTCGAAAAAATACAATCCTTGAAAAATTTGGAACATTTCCATGTTTTTAGAATCACACAACTCCACCGAAAAATCGTCGTTGGCGCTGGAGAAGATGCCAGAGATGGCGCCTGAAAACTGCAAGACAGGGACGACACTGTTAACGGACGGGTCGGGTCGGGTCGGGTCAGACCCGCCCAACTGCACAGATATGGGCCACTAACACAACACCGTTTTAGGGGAGAGGGGTTTAAATTTAAATTGGTTAAGGGATGTTTGGTTACAACCATAAGAAATTGGAATTTAGGAATGGGGATAACCCAACTGTGGATAAGGAGGCTAGGTGGTCTATGTTAAACCGGTTCTCTGAATGAACCTGAACCGATCGGTTCAAGGCCCACTTGGACAGGTCTAGGGTTTCCACCTTTGAACCCTTTGGTTCAAAGATTTAAATAAAATAAATAAACTGAAACTTTTATAATTTATAGTTTGACCCCCCAAACTTTTAAGAAATTCTGCTATGGCCAAAAATTTAAAAAATTAATTCAAATGAGCCCTTGAAAAATAATAAAATAATTTATTTTATTATTTTATTAAATGGATAAAATAGCCATTTTACCCTTGGACACTAAATAAGTCCAACGATGTCCAAATAAAATAAATAAATAGTGTATTTTTACTATTTCGGGCATTCCGGACTCAACGGTAGAGTCAAATTGGTGAAATGAAGTCCCAAAAAATATAGACACGTAAATTATAAATGACTATATTACCCCTAATGGTACCAGGGCCAATTAAAAATAAAAGATAGTATATTTTAATTACGTCGGAAACTCTGGACTCAACGGTGGAGTCCGTATTAGCAAACGAAGTACTGAAAAAGGTGACGCATGAAAGAGTAAAATTACCAAAATGCCCCTAATATAGTATGAAGCCCGAATAAAGTTCAAATTGGATGAAATTGATACTGATGAAGGCCCAGATAATTGTAAACTTGTATGAATGAGTAAATAATAATTCGGGGTCAGAATATTATCAAATATGAAATGACCAAAATACCCCTGAGTATAGAAAATACAAAGTGAAGGTCGAAGAAATTCGAAAAGAGGGCCAACCTCATATAAAGCATAATTATGGGGCTGAATAAGACTCTGGAACAACTAGAGTATAAAATAAAAAATGACCAATGTGTCCCGATGATATAAAACAAATACCAAGTGAAGTCTAAAAGACTTAGAAATTTACATATGAGACATGACGAATATCCTGAGGACCACGATAGGGTCTGGGGCAAGAATGAAAAAATTACCATTGTGCCCCTAAGTTCAAATACGTGATTGATTGATAACGAATGAAGTCTTAATGACTTTAATTATAATTCTGATAGCTACTAAACTGACTTTAGGAATTTATTAGCCTAAGTTGAAACCCCATAAATAGGAAATTGAAAACCCTTAATTGAATAGACCAAGTTCAAAGGAACTTAAAACACTACATAACAATATTGAGATTAAAGTGAGTACTAATTCACTATGCAATATCGTTGGATCTATGGTTATAAGATCACCTAAGCAACAGAAATGAAAGAAGCTGTGGAATAACAATAATGGTACCCGTATGAGAATGTGATACTAAGAAACCGAGGTAAGTAACTCTTACGCTTTAATATGGGTTTTTCCTAGCCAAGTCACATTTGTTTTCATATGCTGCCAAATTTGTACTCTATCACTACCTAATGAATCTGATTTCTCCAATTTGAAGCCAATCGACTTGTGATTATTGATTATGCCTGTACTTCAGATTTGACTTGTTTTCCTATATCATTTGTGAAGTTGATTGCTGATATTTGAGCATAATTACCATCATGTGTACCATGTCATAATCTTGTGATATATCTCATTGATGGAGATCTTGTTGTTCCACACACTTTATGACTCGTTAATTGAGATTTTGGCTGTTTCACATAACTATACATCCTGTGTGAAATTTTATTGATCGTGATATTCGATAAGTACCTAGGGTTGTGCTCAGTCACAATGGCCCATCTATTCATAGATTGCGTGGTGGACCCTTTGGGGTCTTGTGTGTCCTTGGGGACTTGAGATGAAAGAGCTTTGGTGCTGTCTAGTGGTTCAGGCGAGGCTAGAACTAGGCGCGTGAGGACGCAATCAAGACTAGCAAACCCCTATGGTTTGGGCGAGGCTAGAAACGGGAGCGTAAGAACGCTATCAGACTAGCAAACCCCTCAGTTGGAACCCCACTTGGATAAGCGCTTTTTGGGGTATGCTGGGCCTCGGTTGTTTACGCATTTGTAGTATTAGAACTCGATAATGATATTTGTTGTATTCGTTGGATGATCATATTCTATGCCCTCTGAATGATCATATTGTGCAAGCATGATATACTTTGATTGGCTAACGTACTTGTTGTGGCAGCAAAACATCGTGTTAGGCTAGATCCCATTTTGCATGATTCTGTCATTACTTTCTTGTACCTTATTGTGGGATGAACCTCTTTGGACCCTCGGGTCATTATTGCTTTATCTTAGTGACTGGCTATATCTTGTCTTTTCTTTCTATATTCTTGTGGACTAACCCTGACCCATGGCAAAGCTAGGATCTTACTTACTAAGCTTCGTTAGCTCACTCCAATTTCATTTCTTTTTTTCAGGACAGCAAGATTTAAGGAGGGAAACATCGGGCGTACAGGTTAACTAGACGCCTACTGGCTACTGATAGCCCTTTATGTAATTTTTGTAATAGATTAAATATTGTAATGTCCTAACTTCTCCCATGTCTCCACAATCCTGTTTGTTTTATGTCTTTGAGGATCTGTATTATAAACACTTATATTTTTGGGCATGTATCATGATAACCTGATGACAATATTAGACTTACTAATGACTATAATGTGCACTCATTAAATATTATTCACTATTTAAGATCCCCTTGGCGGGTAACGGCCCACGGGCCGCAGACCCGGTCATGGACCCCTAATCTACATAGGGTGGGTTTTGGGTCATGACAAAATGGACCAAACCTGTACCACTTGCAATGAACACAAGGCTTCTAGGGATCTGTACATTAGTAAAATGGACCAGACCTGTAACACATTTAATTGATATAAGGTTTTTAGAGGTCTGTGAATTGGTAAAATAGACCAGACTTGTAACACTTGTAATGGATACAAGGTTTTTAGGGGTCTGTACATTGGCAAAATGGACTAGACTTGTAACACTTATAATGGATACAAGGTTTTTAGGAGTATATGCATTGGTAAAATGAACCATACCTATAACACTTGTAATGGATATAAGGTTTTTAAGGGTCTGTACATTGGTAAAATGGACCAAACCTGTAACACTTGTAATGGATACAAGGTTTTTTTATAGGTCTGTACATTGGTAAAATGGATCAAGCCTGTAACACTTGTAATGGATACAAGGGTTTTAGGGTCTGTACATTGGTAAAATGGACCAGACCTGTAATACTTGTAATAGATACAAGGTTTTTAGAGGTTTGTACATTAGTAAAATAGACCAGACATGTAATATTTGTAATGGATACAAGGTTTTTTAGGGGTCTATACATTGGCAACAAGCTCTAAGGTGAATAAAAAATAACTTTATTATTGATAATACTTGCTTAAGTGTTCAATGTTCCAAGGTTTGTGTACAGGCTTCCTAGTTGAATCTTCCAACCAATAAGTCATAAGTCTGATGATCCTAGTTACTTTGTAAGGCCGTTCCCAATTAGGTGAGAGTTTTCCCATGGTGAGATCTTTAATGTTTAGAAATACCCTTCTTACGATGATATCTTTAAGCTAAAAATTAATGGGTTTTATCCCCTGTTGAAACATTTAGCTATTCTCTGTTGGTAGGCTTCAATCCTAATCCGAGTTTGCTCACGTCTTTCTTTTAGAAGGTCTAGATTTTTTACAAGTTATTGGCCATTGGTCTCCTGGTCAAAGCAGTTCGTTTTAAGGGTTGGAATGCTAATTTCAACGTGGATGATTGTCTCGGTACCATAGGCTAGTGAGAATGGTGTTTCAGTAGTTGGGATTCTTTTAGTAGTGCGGTAGGCCCAGAGCAAGCCAGGGAGCTCTTTGACCCGTCTTCCCTTGGCTTCGTCCAACCTCCTCTTTATTGCTTCAAGAATAGTATGATTGGTAATCTCAACTTGCCCATTATCTTGAGGATGCCCTAAAGAGGAGAAGTGATAACTGATGTGTAGGTCTTTACAGAACTTCCCAAATACCTTTCCTGTAAATTGTGCCCCATTATCTGAAATAATGACTCGGGGTATACCGAACCTATATACAACATTTTTCCAAGTGAAGTTCTTTATTTCTACCTCTCTAATGTGGGTCAATGGTTCAAAATTTTTCCATTTAGAGAAATAGTCAATGGTGACTAGCAGGAATCTTCTGTTCTTAGGGGCTTTTGGTAATGGCCCTACAATGTCCATTCTCCATTAGGCAAATGGCTAAGGACTTGTAATAGGGATGAGTTCATGATGAGTTGATGTTGGTAAGAAGCGAAACGTTGACATTTGTCACATTTCAGAACATATTCCTTAGCTTGCTTTAGCATACAGGGCCAGTAATAGCCATGAGTCAATGCTTGATGAGCTATGGTGCTTCCGTCGTTATGGTTGCCACAGATCCCCTATGTATCTCGGCTAAGATGTAGTGGGCTTCTTTTGGAGTTAAACACCGTAGGAGGGGCTGTGTGTAAGACATTCGATAAAGTTTTTCTTTAAGAATTAAATATCAAGCTGCTCTAATCCGAATTTTTTTGGCATGATTCTTGTCTTTTGGAAATGGCCCTTCCTTTAGATACTAGATGATGGGAGTCATCTAATTCTAAGATTGTTCTAAAATTTGAAGAAATTGTACTACTTCAATGTTAGGTTTTGACTGATAGGAGATTTTTATTATTGAATCCCTTTATAGCTTGAGATGGGAGGCCATATTTGCTAAAGCGTTCACCTTGGAATTTTGGTTTCTTTCAATCTTTTGAATAATGAATTTTTGGAAAGACCGCTTTAATGATTCCACTAGCTTTGAGTATTTGGTCATTCTGTTATCCTTGGTAAAATATTCTCCCAAAACTTGACTGACTATAAGTTGAGAGTCAGAAAATGCGTCAAGGTCTAGAGTTTCGCATTCCAGAGCTAATTTCATTCCAAGGATAAGTCCTTCATGCTCGGTTTCATTGTTAGAGGCTCTAAATCCCAAACTAACAAATTTTTCAGTTACGATCTCATTAGGGGACTGAAGTATTATACTTACTCCAGAGCCCTTGTCTATAGATGAACCATCAGTGTAAAGTAGCCACACCAAAGTGTCTGTAGTGGTTTAAGCTTTTAAATGCTACGTTCCAATGAATTCTACTATAAAATCTACTAATTCTTAAGCTTAAGAAATGTCGAATTCTTCTAGTTCCGCTGACCATTTAACCAGCTGTCTCAAAATTTTAAGTTTGTGCAAGATTGATTTTAAAGGATAGGATGTAGGAATCATAATAGGATGGGCTTGAAAGTATGGTCTGAGCTCCCGAGCATATATTACCAAAGCTAAAGCTAGTTCTTTTAATTCTGGAGTACATTTTTTCGATGTCCAGAAGTGCTTTACTAACATAGAAGACAAGCCTTTGAACTCATTTGTCTTCCCTAACTAACGTAGAGCTGACAGCACTTTCTGATACGGCTAAGTATAGGAGTAATTTTTCCCCTAACACTAGTTTTGAAAGGAAATCGAGGGAGGCTAAGTACTATTTGAGTTGTTGGAAGGCCTCTTCACATTCAGAGGTCCATTTTAGGGCCTTACCCCCTCCCCCCTTAAGGCTTTAAAGAACGAGAGGCACCGATCTGTAGATTTATAGATAAGCCTATTCAATGTTGATATGCTTCCATTTAGCCCTTGGATATCTCTTTTAGTTTTGGGAAATTTTAGTTCAATCAGAGCCCTAATCTATGAGGGGTCTGCCTCAATTCCTCCCTAGGAAACCCAAGAATTTTCCTTCTGTGATCTTGAAAGCATATTTTAATGGGTTAAGTTTCATTCTGTGTTTCTTCAAGATGTCAAACGTCTGGCTTAAGTGCTGGATATGGTCACCCTTCTGAACACTTTTGAAAAGTATATCGTCGATGTAAACTTCCATTGTATCTCCAATTTGGAGGTCAAATATTCTGTTTACAAGCCTCTAGTACGTAGCTCCAGCATTTTTCAAACCGAACGACATCACTTTAGAACAATAGAGACCTCGTTCTGATATGGAGGTTGTTTTCTCCCAGTTTTAAAGGGTACATTTGAATTTGATTGTACCCAGAGTTAGCATCCACAAAACTCATGAGTTCGTGACCTGTTGTGGAATCAATAAGTTGATTAATTCTAGGAAGAGGAAAGTTGTCTTTAGGACAAGCTTTGTTAAGGTCGGTATAGTCAACGTAGACCCTCCATTTATCATTCTTCTTTTTCACAAGAACTGTCTTGGCAAGCCATTCTGGATAGAACACTTCTCTTATCATTCCAGCATTAAGCAACCTTTGGACCTCTTCATTGATGATCTTGTGACGTTCTTGAGAAAATGTCCTCTTTTTTTGTCTTACTAGTGGATGATCTGGATCCGTCATTAGCTTGTGAGATATGAAATCAGGATCTATTCCCTCTATATCTCTAGTTTCCCAAGCAAATACCGAAAGTTTGGCCTTTAGGAATTTAATAATATCCTCTTGCTCAGAAGGAGACAGATTTGAGCCAATGTGCAAGTACTTTCCCTCTTCTTCAGTGCTAATGAGCACTTTGATAGGCTCCTCCATTGGTTTGACTGCGCTATCTCTTCTTCTGGGACTCATTGGCTCGTCAATCTCAAAAGGACATTCTTCTGCCTTATGAAGATTGGGAGATGAGGAACTTTCCCTTTCATGAGGGTATTGTAATTTCTATTTGAAAGACTTTTCTTTTAGTGCGAGGGCGTGACATTCCCGAGCAGTGGGCTGATAGCCCTTGATGGTAAGAATTTTGTTGTTATGGACATATTTCAAGCATTGATGGGTTGAAGTAACTGCTCTCGTCTTATGAATCTAGGGCCTCTCAATAATGACATTATAGAGATATTTAGCGTTTGGGACCATGTATTTAAATATCAGTGTCTTCTAGCCGTCTCCCTCTCTTACCGTGGTCAGTAGGTCAATTTTACCCATTAGGATGTTGAGATTCCTGTCGAATCCTGCCATGATAACAACAGTAGCTCTGATGTCAGTAGAGCTGAGTTTCATGTGTTTGAAGTGTTCGTAGAATAATATGTTAGTAGAACTTCCAGTATCTACTAGAACCCTTTTGATATCAAAATTAGTGATTTTAAGTAAGATGACAAGAGTATCACTGTGGGAAAAATGTATCCTAATAAGGTCCAATTCGGAGAAGTATATCTAAGGTTCTGACTTCACATTTATCTTAATGGTTGAGATTTGGATGATTTGGGGCTCTACCCTTGCCTCCAGAGCATATCGTTTTTTGGCTCGGTTAGACGTACTTGTCATCGTATTGTCAGCATTGAGCACGAAGATGACTTGATTATTTTGTTGTTGCTGATGATTCTGATTTTCCTTTTGTTTAGGCCTTTGCTCTTGGCCCTTTTAAGGGGGTCTTTCATCATGAGGGTTCTACCTCTTATCCTGGCAGATGAACTCTCTTAGTCGTCCTTTCCTAATGAGATGTTCTATTTTCTGCTTGAAAGCTCTGTATTCTGCAGTCGTGTGCCCCTGCTCCTTACAAAAATCACAATACTTGTTCTGATTCCTAGAGTCAGGGTAGCTTTTTAGTGGTTTCGACCACCATAGGTTTTCACGAGTTTAAATCTGTTGGAGTATGTGGGTAAGAGAGGTATTCAGAGGGGTATAAGTCACATACCTTCCAAAATTAGAGTTGTTCTAGGCTCTAGGTGTTGTTCTTTTGTCGGGACTCTTGGTCCTTTTCTTGTTAACGCTGTTATCCCTCTTTCAAACTTGTTCATCCTTTTGAGCTTGTTTTTTAGCTTTCTGGAAGGAGGTTTTTGTATCTTTGATATTAATATACTTTCGCGCTTTGTCCATGAGTGTTGTCATATAGATAGCAGGATTCTTGGTCAAGGAATCCTAGAAGAGTCCAGGCTTGAGGCTTAAAGTGAGGGCTGCTACTAAAAAACTTGAACTACAACCGGTTATCTCCATGAGCTCGATATTAAAATGAGCTATGTACTCTCGAAGTGATTCTCCCTTTGCTTGCTTAACAATCAGCAAGAATTCTGATCATTTTCTTAACTTCCTACTCGTTAAGAATTGGTTAAGAAATAGCCTACTGAACTCGTAAAAGTTATTGATCGATTTTTGGGGAAGATTGTAAAACCATATAAGGGTAGTACCCTTTAGGCTGGTTACAAATGTTCGACACATGAAGGCATCAGTAGCCTCGTGCAGAGCCATTGTGTGCTGATAGTGAGATAAGTGGTCTCTAGGGTCCTTAGACCCATCGTAGAGAGTAAATTTTGGAACAACAAATGTCTTGGGTTGTTCCTCTATCATTATGACAAAGGTAAATAGTGTGGAGAACCTACCGAGCAGTTTACTTAGCTCGTCTTGTTATTGAGAGACATGGAATCCCTTAGTTGAGACCGTTTGATCTTGAGAATCTGTTATCTCCTCTATCCTCTGAGGAGCTTTAGGCAGGACTTGTTGTGTGATCGGTATCCATAGTTGGTCTCGTCCTGTGCCTCCAGGTCCTGGATTCACAGGAAGAATTTGTTTGGTGTTAGTAGGAGGATGCTGCTCTCCAAAGACTATGGGGGACTAAAATCTCAGGAGGTTGGAATTCCTGCAATGCTAGATTAGTTCTAGAGGCCATTGGAATTGGTATCATTGTTCTGCTCTGGTAATGGATAGCAGGATGAAATGTTTGCATTCCTCTCCCTACAACTGTTGACGATTGGGGATCAGTCTCCATATGGACGGTACCATGAGGCTATATCGGTTGCATGTTAGACAACTCCTCATTGTGGGATCCTCCGCCTGTGGTGGTGGCAAGAGGCTGAGGTCCTCTGTGAACAACATTAGTAGGAGGAGGAGGATTACTCCGTTGGTTATTAGCCAATGAGGCCAGAGCCTGTGACATGGTTGTAAGTTATTCTTGCATCTGATCAGACTACCGTTGATTCCGATCAAGTTGTTGTTGCAGATGAACTGGCGCTTGTCCTCTTTTTCTCCCAGCAGGAGGGAGATTCTGAGGGTTTTGGGAGTTCTTTCTAGGATGAAGGTTGGGAGCCATTGATTTTTCGAAGAAGACACTAGGTTTGTTGCTGAAGAGAAACAGAAAGCACAATTGTTGTTCCCACAAACGGCGTCAAGCTGATGTTGCCCTTTTCTGATTAAAAGGCTTCCCGTCCTTAGTTACCTGTCAAGAGCTTGAGGTCAGAGAGTCACCGGGAAAGTTCCAGTGGTAGCCGCTCTGATGATAAAGTGAATAAAGAAATAAAGGTTGTAATTTAAGAGAAGCATTGAACATAAATTGAAAGCACCTTATAACCTTATTTATAGGTTATAGATCTCCTAAATTGAATAGGATTAGGAGTCGTGAAAATAGGAATTTGAAGATATCGTGAGGATAGTAGTTGTCATATTGAACTTTTTTTTTTTTATTCTGAGATTGGTAGAATATGAAAGACGATACTAGGTTCTGAATTCAGTACTTCTGAACCCTCCATGCCTGATTCACCTTAATAAAAATAACATTGCTTGATCTTAATCCTGAAGAGCCCGTTATCGACATGTGTGATGTCCTAAATTACTCCCTCTGTCCTAATTTAGGAGTCCCTTGTTCCATTTTTTCATGTCCCAAAACAAAAGTTCCTTTGAAAAGTCAATGCATAAAACTATAGTAAAGTTTCTAAATTATCCTTCTTATCAATTTGTTATGGTGTAATAGTCAAAGTGAAGGTTAGTATTATTAAATTATACTACCTATTTAAATATGAAAGCATTAAATATTTATTCCCTTAAAGTTAGTTTTTCAAAAAGAGACTCATGATATGGGACGGAAGAAGTATCAAATTATGGTATGTCAGCCGTTAATTTTCATACGATTTGCTTGGACTTGGAGAGTTGCCATATCTTCACTTGTAAGTTTTCATTTTCTTACATTTGAACTTCACTTCACCATTGTTTTATCTTTCCGTTTTACTTGTGGCTTAGATTCAGTAGAAATGTTAAATTGAGCTTAATGTTCAGTTATATTGCTCTTGTACTCATTTCTGTTTAATGTTTGGTTGCTAAATTTTCCAGATATCTACATGTATATGGAGAATCAAGAGGTTCTGCAGGGTGTGAGAGTTGTGGATGGCCGTGTCACCTTATGTGGTGATGGCTCGGAACATCAGAGCAGTGTTGTGAAGGAGAGTGAGAACTTGGGTGTTGACCTTATTGATGATTCGGATTTGTATTTGGAAGAAATCAATGACCGGTTGCCCATTCCCAGAATGGTTAGTGACTCTGTAAATGCAGTTGAACCAGAGGTGGCCGAGAAAATTTCTGCAAAAGAATTGGAGGTGGCTGGTTTGAGGGAGACATTGCATTTTCACCAAGTGGGTGCAGATAAAATTGAGTTGTTGCGGTCTCCAGTAGGATACCAAGGACCAACAAGTACAGAACATGGGTTGTCTTGTGGGTTTTTTTATGCTTTTGTGGAGCATGATAAGATGAGGGGATCTTTGGGCAGCCTAACAAATGCTGCCAGAGAGCAAATTAAGAAGGTTAAGGAAGAGATTGATGGTATAAGAGGGTGTAGTCCAGTCAGGAGGAATAGTTCTGGTTCGGAATTGGTGGGATTGGGAGGAATTCTCCAAGAAAATGCATCTGGAAGCATTCATAGAACACTTGATACTCTGAAAATCACATTGGACACCATCTGCACTAGGGTAGACGCTATGCTTCACTCGGCTAAGGCATCATCACTTTGTGAGTGGCAGCAGGAGCAGGACCTCCAAGGAGAACTTGAAGCTTTGGTAATCCAGAGTTGTATTAGGGGTATTCAGGAAGAATTTGAAGAGAAATTGTGGGATCAAAATGCCCCCTTTTGTGGCAGTCGAAGTGTAAATTGGCTTGAAAAGATCAATGAGATTTCAAGTTTACGCAAAGACTTGGATGCAATTTTAAAGTTGCTGTCTAGTTCTGAAACTGGGCATCTAATTTCTCATGGGTCTTATGATATCGATCATTTCCATCGTAAGGTTTTGACCAATCATGTTTCATCTTCAACTTCACTTAGCGAGGAAAATGGTAAATTTGTTGAGTCTAGAACTGGTATATCTGAGAAGTTAGAACACATGTCAAAGGAGGCATTGGTGAAACATTATGACACTGCGATAACGGAGATGAAGAGGAACCATGAGTCTGAGTTGCTAGTGTTGGCTGAAGACTATTATACTCGTACACGGGAATACTTTAAAGAGAGAGATTCTTCTTTGCATCTCAGAAAGGATAAGGAGTTTGATGTATTGAGGAAAAAAATCCCCAAGGTCATTTTGAAATTGGACAACATCCTTGTGGAAAATGAAAAATTAGCCACATTAAACAACAACACTGAGAGTCTTGGCAGTTCGAACGATAGGCTCAAGAACCTTCTTTTGGAAAATGGCCAACTCAGAGAGTCTCTTATAGATAAGGAAAAGGAATTGAAGTGTCTATCATCACAGCTTTACGATGCTACTGAGAAAATGTCGCAGCATTCTTCAACTGAGGTGAAGTTGCTAAAATTGATAGGAAATCTTGAATCTGCTGTGGAGGATGCACGCATAGAAGCATTTATTAATGAAGAGCTTTATAAATGTGTTGTCAGGGAGGTGACAGCCCAGATCAAGTGTGACATTGAAGAGTCAGTGATACAGTCTATTGTCATGCAAGAGATAAATGAAATTAGTTTCAGAGGAGTTACTCAAAATGCTGAAGCTACTAGCCAGTGCGAAATTCAGGATTTGGATCTGGAATTCTTGTTCATGCAAGGGCTGTGTGGGTTTATATTCACAGAAGCCATCAAGGATGCCAAATCACAATTCAGTAACTTGAACATGAAATATTTATGTGAAAATGCAAATCGAGTTTCTCTTGAAAAAAAAGCATTAGAAAGAGAAAAAGAGTTAATATTGGAGATTGAAGAGAAGGAAAGATTAAAGCAAGAGGTACTCTTAGATGTACTGGCCGCATTAATGAAAGAAAAGGATAAGATAACACAAGAAGCATCAGCTGCATTGACAAAAGAAAGGGAGCAGTTTGAGTTAGCTTCTGAAGAGATTCGTAATTTAAGAGACCATGCAAGTGAGCAGAAAACATTAATTTCTGAGAGAAACAAAGAATCGGATTTAATTAAGGGTGAATTGGTACAGGCTATAGAGCAAATTGAAATAGATCAAATTGAAATGAACAAATTGAATCAAAAGCTTGAACAAAGTTTGAAAGAGTTAAAGGAAGCTGATGAAGAAAGAAAAGTGCTTCTGGCTATTATCCAAGAGAAGCAAAATGATTTGCTTTTGGTTCAAGCCAAAGAAAAGGAACAGAGGAAGCAAATGGAAGCTCTAATTGTTCTTGTCCATGGACTGTCAAAAGCACTTGATGATTTTGAATGTAGAGCATCAGAGGGTATGAAAAAGAATAATTTGAGGTAATTATTTCTCCCAATTTTCCAAAAATCTGCACTAATCTATAAATATGTATTATTGACATATTTAGTTGTACTCTGGCTTGAACTTAAGGTTGGATTGCTTGTCTTAAAACCTTTCAATCAACATGTCTAGTGCCTCAATATGTTAGCTAACTTCATAATTTTTCATTGTTGAGCTTAGCATGGCAACATTCTCGGCTCCCATTCTGTTAGTTTTTTTTTTTTTTTTTTCAAAGTCCCTTTTGAGCTTGTTGTGTTGATTTTGTTTTATTGTGTTGCAAGGTAATAAATGAACCATACCCATATATTGTTTCTATTCATGCATTTGGGGTCCTATACCTTGTCATATGTTGTTTCTCAGTCATCGAGTTTAATACAGGCTTCGTGGTCTAATGGTTTTTTTCTGCTTCCTCTTCCTGGGGGGAGTGGTGGAAGTTTCAAGGTTTAAGTTGTCGATTGGTGAGAACGTCTTAAGGGTGGTGTTGGAGCCTAGCCTGTGGGTTATATATGTGTGTGTCTGTGTTAAATTTTTTAATTGGCAAGTGGGGTGGGAATGAAGACGGTGTTCAAGCTCCTTTGAAGATCGAATCCAGGTGTGTAGTTTTACTACCAATATGATGTACCAGCTAATCTAGCTGGCACCTTCAAGGGTTACCATTATAATTACCAATAAAAGAAGAAAAAATGAGGAACAAGGTAATTACTTTTTTTTTTTATTTGTTTATTCTGATCTTCAAGTTGTTGCATGGGATTACTTATCCTCTGAAGCTTCTGATATCTGTAAAGATGTGTTTTTTTTTTTAGTTTTTTTTTTTTTTTTTTGTTCTGTGTAATCTGGCTTTGGTTTAAAGCCAAGTTTATTTGTGAATCTTTGATTGGATTCATTGGTCTGAAAACTAATAAATATTGCATTACTATTTTCAGGTTGGAATATTCAGGTTCTCAGTTAAGTTCTCTAATCCAGAAAGCTAAGATATTTAGAAGAATAGGACTGCTGTACAAAGAGAGGCTTGAAAGGAGATGCTCTGACCTTCAAATGGCTGAAACTGAGGTAATCAGATGGAACTTAGCCTGCATCATAAAGCTTATCTTGGCAAATAAATATGCTGAAAGACATTTATCTACCATAAATGATAAGCTAATTTGAAGATGTATATTTCACTACATATTCAAACAACATTGAATATGCAAATACATTAGTTTTGTTAGTTATCTGAGCCTTGTACTCATTACTGTCTTATAACTACAAGGTCACTGAGGCATATGTAGGACGTATCTTCTGATTTATGAGGTAGAGAGCAGGAATCAATCCTGGAAAAAAAAAATCTGGAGGAATTTCACTTTCTTGTACTTCTCATGGTAGGTATGTGAGATATTTCATCTAATATCTTGAACAGTCAGCTTAAAATTTCATGTCATTGGTATCTTTGTGTCATCTAGACCAAAGAATTAAAAATAAAAATTATTTCCTTTTTTGAAAAGTTTGCTGATTTTACATTAAAAATAGAATAAATCTGCACGTGATTATAAATTCACACAAAAGGACTCGAACATTTTGAGATAAATACAAGAGATTCTATGAAAAATCTATGCTCTGGCTTGCTATCCTTGCAAAAGAAATGTTGCTTTCAGGTTCGGAGTCCAGAGTGATATGATCAAGTCCAACTATACTTAACGAAATAAGAAATGTATACTACTTGGGGTAGTTTTTTTTGGCAAATAGATATCTTGTCTTGGTAATCATGGAGGCACACTTGGTACCATTCTTTCCTTTTGTTTTGCTGCTTTCATGTCTTAAGTCAAACTTATTGAAAGACACAATTGTAGAAGAAATATAGGAATGAATTAAAGAAGGAAGCATATAGTTTCTCCGAGTTCTGTTTTAATTCAAATAAATAATGAAAACCACCTTAGGAGGTGGTATTTTGTGGAGCTTCTAGCAGCAATGGATTTAATAATGATGGCATGGGCACGAAGATGTGGGAAATGTTGCAATATGATCATGAGGAAGTTGTATTAATAATTATCAGAAAAATAGGAAATTAATACGATATCTAGTTGAAATATTGGTGCTGACGCAATTCACTTGATGGATCATATTACTTTGTCAATGGATTTTGACTACTAGGTTTGAGTGCACAGAACTTACAAGAGAAATATTCATCAGGTCAAGTTAAAACTTTTAAATTTGAATTCAAATAAGAAAAGAAGAGCAAAGTCTATATGGAAGCTAAAAGGAAGGGAAAGGAAAAATGAAAACAATTCCCACAATTATAAAATTTCCAAATGTCCACCTTGGAAGGAAGCCTAGTAATTATACTCCTAATTTGGAAATGTATAGCCTCATTTTCCACAAGTAATAAGCATTGTAGGGACACCATTTATATACTTAATATATGATTGGAAAAGTGAAACGAGTATTGTATCTTATCACCATTCTCAATCTTGGCAAATTTTTTGGCACCCTAATCCAACATGCAATAAGGAAAATCAGCTTCTTTCGTACTTGCTTCTCTGAATCACCTAGATTTTAGGCACTCTAATTCTTTCTTTCTTTCTTTCTTTCTTTCTTCTTGCCTAGACAACCTTAAAGCAATGCCAGATGGTCCTTCACAAGTTCTACCATGCTTTGACTTTTCTGAGGAATCCAAACATAAGAATTACCTTCTTGCTGAAGCTTGGAAGTATCCAATTGGTGATTAGGAGTATGAATAACATTTTGGGGGGTTAGGGGGAGTGGAGATAGCCCCACCCTTTTTTAATTGCTCAACATTTTGTACCAAAATACCTTGGCCTGGTAACCATCTGGTAAAAGCTCCCTTTGGTTTGGGCTCCAACATTATAAGTCGAAATATATTCTTGGGGAAATGTTTCCTTGAAGAAAAGATAGGTGAAATAAGATTTTTATCTTTCATTTGTTTGTTTTTCTTCAGCTAACTAAAGAGAGACAGTAAATTTTTTCAAGTGGCACCCATATTTTAACCAGGCACTGCCACTATAATTGAGCTACCTATTACATTACATAATAATTTTTTTTGTCAAACCTCCAGTACATTCAGTGAAATGTAATTTTGGGATTCTAAAGCTTGAGAGTGGAACAAACAGTAGAAATCCTATAGGTGAGTTTGATTGGATTATTTCACTATAACTTACTGAAATTTATTGATACATGACAGGTTATAGTATGTGTATTAGTTCAAATGAAAAGATATAGAAACATAATTATATACAATAGATAAGAAACTATACACAAAAGTCATAGCACTATGGTAACAGTGGTTTTTGTTTTTTTTTTTTTTTGGGGAGGGGGGGGGGTATGAAGAGATCCCCATATTCTGATATTTGTCTACTCGGGTAAACACTCTTGGTCCCACAACCCTTTTGAGAGACTTTTTTTTGGCCTTGGGTGGGTGGCCCCTGGGGATATGACCTTGAGACTCACCATGAGTTTTAGTAATAGTACTTTCATAGAAACTAAAAGGGAGAAGTGGGTTAGATTCTTATCATCTATCACTACAAAAAAAGAGGAAAAAAAAAAAGAGAGGAATTTTGCATGCACGATGTTGATATTTGTATTCATAATTGAGCTTCTTTTTTTTTAATATGAATTCTGTGTACTGCAAATAAAAACATTTTAGAAATTCTGTTTAGCATTTTCTTATCGTTTTCCTTGGAAATCAGGTTGATCTTTTGGGGGATCAGGTGGATGAACTTTTAAGCCTTCTTAAAAAAATATACATAGCACTTGATCATTACTCACCGATTTTGCAGCATTATCCTGGAGTAAGATGAATTTATCTCTTATAACTTTTTACATTACCTTTCTCTGGATATTTTAATTTTTATATGTTGCATTTGTGTAGTCATTCTAGATGACTTATTTGTACCCTAGAAATTCGCATCATGAAAAAATTAGAGCAATTGTTTATGGATTTCATCTAATGGGTCTCCTAAGTCAATAATTGAGTGAATTGGATGTGTGTGTGTGTATATGCATACTTTTTTTCACGTTCACATAAATCTTGGGATATGGGAATGGCAAAGGTTGCTGCTGGAGCCTTCATGGATTGATTGATTATTTCTCCAGTTATAACAATTTGTGGCCTGTGGTATTTTATTATTTGGATCAATCTAAATGTTGATTCCGAGCTCTTTTTCCTTTTATATTTTTTTTGGCAACTTTCTGTGTTCCAGTCTACTATTTCCCAAAAGTCCTTGTGATCCTACATTTATTACCAGAAACTGCATTGCTCAATACCACTCAATAGTTGGCAATATCGAACACTTGGATGTGGTCTCTATATTCCTGTTAGAAATGCCACCACATTTCTGTTATTCAATTTCTTTAGCATGTCAGTTGCTAAGTCAATAAAATCACTGGGCATGGGAACTGAGTCCTAAGTTCCGAGTCCCAAAATCAGTGATAGACATCATCTGATCAACCCATCTTTCTTGCTCCTATATCTTGTGTTGTGGCATGGCAACCAAGGTTGTGATTTCTCAGCATGAGTTAAGGAGTTCATTCTTACCTGTAGTTCTTTCTTCTTATTAATATGCCATTTCAAGTTCTAAAATATCCAGCTCGTGCTGGACAATGCGATGCCAAGAAGTAACAGGGTTCTAGCAGTTGGATATCTCACATTATTTAAAGCTAAATAGGAATCTACGACTATAAGAAAAAGGACGAACTACTTTGTTAATTGTTACAGAAATTTGAAAATCAACTAATAACTCAATGAGGGCAAGCTTTGGCGCAATGGTTAGATTGCTTCATTGTGACTTGGACGTGGAATCGAGTCATGGAAACAACCTTTGCACTTGTGGGAGTAAGCCTGCATACATTTAGTCATTCTCAGACCACCACAATGGTTGGAGGCGTACATTTAACTCTCCTGAGACACTGCAGTGGCAGGAGCCTCATGTATTGGGCTAGTATTTTTTTTTTAAACCTTGAATTCCAGTTACTTATAAATCATAGAAATCCCCTCCCCCTTTTTTTGGGAAATTTCTTCCCTATCATATAGTTGCAAATCTTCATGGTTTATGTTTTATGTTTTTGCTGCCTTCTACTTGCCATAAGCCTTCTTCCAAGCTTGGGACCAGCTGTGTGAAAGATAAGAAAGGAATAAAGAACAATTTGTTTTTGCATTATCTTAGCACCTTCTATTATCATTTCCAGTTATTAAAGCGGAACTGCACCAGGAAGTTCTTCCAATACAAATCTTTAGCATGACTTCAAGCTCTAGTTGGTTGCTGAAACAGAAGAACAAAAACTATAGAAGAAAACAGATGGTTGTCCTGGGCTTATAGATTTATTTCCTTTTCCCCCTTCCTTTCTTCCATTGTCTTGCATCTAAATTTTTTTGAATGATAAAGATTATCATAGCACTTATTCATGATTTGCAATCTGGGTAACAAATAAGAAGAATGCTCAAACCCCTCATTGCCATTTCTATCTCAAGATGAAATCCAGAAAACATGTGAAGTTTGTTGCCCCCATTACTTTTGGATGGTCATGCATATAGTTCATTTCTGGTTGCTGGAGATTTTGGGCTTACAATTTAGTCTCCCCCTGATGACGATTCCTATCATGGTCGGAATTGTCTTGTACTTTTAAGAATGGTTTGCTCATAGATTGGCAGCATCAGAATTCTCTATGATATATTTTGTTTGTGTCAACTGCTTTGCATTCTGCTTCGTCCTGTGATTTTTCTGCCTTCAGCTAAAAACTATTCATTTTTTTCTCTTTTGCTACTATATTGATTCTTTATTCTGTATGTGCTCTCTACTTACTGGGGAGTCTGTTATATGCCTTATTAGATGTCTCCAACCTTAAATATATAACACAGTAGCTAGCAGTCCTAATATCAGTAGAAAGGATATATTTGGATGTCCCATGGAGTTGAACTCATTCCATTGTTCTGAGTAGAATTTGAAAAGAGTCCGTTTTTCTTTTCACAATTTTTGGTTTCAATCTATATATCGTTGTTTTCATACAACTGTGTATCTTATTTAAGGATCTGCATAAGTGTGCCATTTAGTTTTGTTGACATAAAATTCATGGCTTCGATTAATGGAAACAGCCTCTCCGCATCATCTAACCGTCCCCAGACACTGCAGTGAAGGGAGCTTCGTGCATTGGACCTGTCTCTTCCTATCAATTTTGATGGTTTGAGCTTTGCCTTCTGTTAGAGTTCTTACTTTATTTAAGTAGGGGTAACATTGTAATCTTGTCTCATCATATTATAATTGGGAGTGTGTAGATAGAAAGACAAGAACCCTATTATTATTAAAAACATCTATCTCTCTTTTTTTCTCTTCTCCTCTTCTTTGAACCCTACATTAGCAAATTTAACTTGGTATCATAGCAATAATTTAAGCCCTAAGGTAATCAAAAACACAATAGAAGACATCATGAAGCTAAAAAAGTTGTTGACATTAGCGAATAGTCGCTAACATTATGCTGATGTCAGTAGTTTCAGATCGGGAAACCTAGGGTTCAGATCGTGATCTAAAGGGGAGTATAGTGGGGGTTTTTTTCAAAAATTTTCAAGGTCATTTGGATAGTTTTTTTTTTTTTCAAATGTTTTTCTTAAAAATTGATAATTTTTTTTCGATCTGCAAATCGGGACAGATTTGAACAAGTTTGTTGCTTCGAATCACATCTAAATGATGCGTCTTGGACTTTATATTCCTGCTATTGAGGATTTACACTCGATTGAAAGTGTTTTGATGGTGTTTTAGCAAGATTTGGTGGTTGGCTGTGTGTATTGGTGTTCATGTGACTTTTGGCTAGGCTACTATAGTATGTGTGGTTGCTGATTTCTGTATTTCTAAGTTGGTGTGGTGTGTTTGAAGGTTTTGGGTTAGTGGTTCTTGTGTTATAGTACATTGTTTGTGACTGTGAATTGGTGTTGCAGTGGTCCGTCTGCTTTAGCCTACCTTCTCTGAGCATAAATTTTGTTATATATATATAATCTTGATGGATGATATCAAAAGCCATTCGGTAGATGATCCGGTACGATTGTTACGTCGGTCAAGCTAAATGGCCATAACTATCATTCCTGGTCTCATGCTATTAAGGTGTTCTTACGTGCGAAGAAGAAAATTAAGTACCTCACTGAAGATCCCCCTCCTTTAGATGATAAAAAATTAGAAGATTGGTGGAGTAAGAATTCTTTAGTAATGACTTGGATGTGGCTTAGCATGGAGCCATGTATAGTGTCTAATGTTCAACTTTTTGATATAGTGAAGAAGATATGGGTATCCCTTAAGGAGATGTATTCTCAGGAGAATAATGTATCTCAAGTATATGAACTTTTTGAGCTTATGTTCAACACTAAACAAGGTGAGAAGTTTCTTAACGAACATTATGGTAATTTGAAAGGACTGTGGGAGGAGCTTATACTTTATCAGCCATTAAGTACAGATTTAGAGGTTTAACGTTGTCAACGTGAGGAGTTTCAAGTTTCCTTATTTTTGTCCAGCCTCAATTCAGAATATAGTGTCTTCAAAGATCAGATTTTAGCAAGTGAGAAGCTTCCAAGTGCTACTAATGCTTACTCTCATCTTCAGCATGCTTCTCTTACTCGTGAGTCTTTTTCTTCTTCCAAAGAGTCATCTGCTCTTGTTTCTACTGATGGTAATCGTGGTGGTGGTGGCCAACGTTCCCACCACGGTGCTAGTAATCATAGTGGCCGAGGTTCCAATCGAGGAGGACATGGTGATCGGAGTGGACATGGTACTCACTTCGAGTGAAAGTGTACTTATTGTGGTGATATAGGGCATAATGAGGATTATTGCTGGGATAATCGCATGCCATCCTTTTTTTGGCTAATAAGTCCCCATTTTCTCTCCTTTATCCAAATGTTTCTCCTTTTAATCTTATCCCTCGTGTTTTTGGCTGTGTTGCATTTGTTCATTGTCTTGGTCCAGGTCATAATAAACTGTCTCCTAGTTCCATTAAATGTATTTCCTTGGGATATGCTCGTACTTAAAAAGGTTATCAATGCTATGACCCTATCTCTCATCGGTCTTATATCAGTGCAGATGTTACATTTTTTGAGTCGTTTCCTTATTTTTTAGTGACTGGTTGTCGTCTTGAGCCTGCCTTAGTTCCTTCTCGTCAAGGGGGGCTTCTTTTGCCGACGTGTTTCGACCTTGAGTCATCCTTCTCTCCAGTGATTGATCAGCCTCTCTAGGTTTATCATCGCTCCAAACATCAACAGGTTGTGCCATAGGCTCCTACTCCTCCACCAGCGCCTACTTCCATTGAGGTCATTCCTTGTGCACCATCTGAGGTCCCTTCCTCTTTTGAATTGCCCATCGCCCTATGAAAAGGTACTTGTAGTTGCACTCAGCATCTCATTTCTAACTTTTGTCTCTTTTCATCAGCTATCCTCATCATTTCGTTGTTTTGTTTCTTCATTATCTTCGATATCTATTCCTAGTTCATTTTCACAAGCTTTAGCATCTACTGTATGGTAACTGGCTATGTATGAAAAGATGACTGCTCTTTATAAGAATCTAACCTGGGATCTTACTTCTCTTCCTCTTGGTAAGCAACTTGTGGGTTGTCGTTGGGTTTACACTATCAAGTATCATCCAGATGGCTCTGTTGAGCATTTAAAGGCTCGCTTGATTTCTAAAGGCTACACTCAGACATATGACGTGGTTTATTATGAGAGATTCTCCCAAGTTGCACGCCTGAATTCTATTAGAGTTCTTATTTCAGTTGCAGTAAGTCTTAATTGGTCCATATATCAACTCAATAGAAAGAATGCCTTTCTGCATGGGAATTTAAAGGAGGAAGTTTATATAACTCAACTGCCAGGGTATGTTGTTCCAGGAAAGGAATAGTTAGTATGTAAAATAATGAAAGCTTTGTATGGCCTGAAATAGTCTCCGAGAGCCTGATTTGACAAGTTTAGTATGGTTTTCAGCATTCGACTTCAGATCATTCTATATTAATTCGTCGTTCCTCGTCAAGAATTATTGTGTTGATAGTTTATGTGGATGATATTATTATTAGTGGCAGTGACTCAGTAGGTATTACCAGCTTGAAACTTCATTTGAGTAAACACCTTCACACCAAAGATTTTGGTCACCTTCGTTATTTTCTTGGAATTAAGGTTGCTTGATCCAAGGAAGCTATCAGTTTGTGTCAGCAGAAGTATGTATTGGACTTACTTGCCGAGACTGGTACTCTTGGTGCTCGCTCTGTTGATACTCCAATAGATTCCACTGTGAAGTTGGATGCTAATAATGGAGAGGTGTTTGAGGACACTGGGCGATATAGGAGGTTGGTAGGTAAGTTGATTTCTCTCACTATGACACGCTCATATATTACTTATGTTGTTGGTGTAGTTAATCAGTTTATGCATGCTCCTCGTAAACCTCATTGGGAGGCTATTTGTCATATTCTCTGGTATCTCAAAGGAGCACCAGGTAGGGGATTGTTATATCAGCTGTCATCATCCTTATCTGTTTCTGGGTTTTCTAATGCTAACTGGGCAGATGCTCAGAGTGATCGACAGTCTAGTTCTAGTTATTGTACTTTTATTGGTGATAATCTTGTTACTTGGCGTAGTAAAAAATAGAACGTAGTGGCACGCTCTAGTGCTGAGGTTGAGTACCATGCCATGGCTCATATTGCATGTGAGATGTTATGGGTCTGAGCTTTACATCATGATATGGGTATTGATGGGATGTTGCCTCTACCAATGTATTGTGACAATCAGGCAGCTATCTTCATTGTCAATAATTCAGTGTTTCATGAATGGACCAAACCCATTAAAGTTCATTGTTACTTTATTATTCGGGATCTCATCATGTAGAAGCAAATTGTCACTCCATATGTTTGGTTGGGAGCACAGCTGGGTGATATTTTTACAAAGTCATTGTCTCGTCTCGGCTCGGCCCACTTTCAGTGGTTTATGTTCCAGGCTGGGCATTTATGACTTGTATGCTCCAGCTTGAGGGGGAGTGTTAGAGTTCTTACTTTATTTAAGTAGGGGTAACATTGTAATCTTGTCTCATCATATTATAATTGGGAGTGTGTAGACAGAAAGACAAGAACCCTATTATTATTAAAAACATCTATCTCTCTTCTTTTCTCTTCTGCTCTTCTTTGAACCCTATATTAGCAAATTTAACTCCTTCAAATGCCAATGGACTTCTGCATTTCCCTTTGTGGATTATGAAAATTTCTGACATGGAAAACCTGAATGGACTGTGCATCAATCAAGGTCTAATACCTTATCATGCAATTTAATACATCATTATATGTGGAATTTTTTTTGTTTGGGACTATTTATCCACTATTTCTCTTTCTTGTTGCAGATTGTTGAGATCCTGAAGCTGGTCAGAAGAGAAATAAGTGGAGAATCCACCAAGTCAATTTGATTATTTATTTGATAAGGTAATGTTTCTGATTTGATGATTTTTAGAAAGAATATAACAATTTTATTTTTCATCTTATTCCCTGCAGCCCAAGGTTTCCAACTTTGACCTGAAAAATGGAGATTTTGGGCTTGCGGAGAGCTTAATGTGACTATTATACATAGGCACAGAGCAGACCCCCCTTTAAGTTGGTCATACCTCAGATCTTTTGTGCTTGCATTTCACATAATAAATGAATCTTTATTTTTATTTTCTTACTATTAATGTTATTATATGTCTATAATATAACTTTTTGTTTTTTTTTTAGAGGGGGGGGGGGGGGGGGGGGGGGGGGGTGTTGATAGCATGAAGATCTGTTATTGTGTTTGATTGTACGCTGCTTTACCTTGTGCTCGTAATACATTGCTTTATCTCATCCATGTACTTGAGACAACTATATATTCCTTTTGATAGCAGAACTCATATGGATATTATCAGATTATATTATGAGTTATATAGGTCCGGGTAAATAGGGTATCCATATCTACATGGTTATAGGTAGGATATTGGTGGGTGTTGCTACCATCAGTTGCCTCACTTGAAATTTTAATGAACATTACTATGTAGAAATTATAAGGATATATCAACAATGGAGGAGATAATTTTGAAGTAGGAGTGTCATGAGCAACTCCCTTATGACATCTTAAAAGTGTTTTCTTTTAAGTGGTCCAAGTGAAAAGAGTACTGATAATTTTGAATTTGACCCGTATATGTAATGATACTATGGGATTAGTGACCTTTAATTTTATGTTAATATAGCTAAATTTTGATAAATTGTAGTCATTCTTGTTCTTCATATCCTCAGTGGCGAATAGTTTTTGTATCTCATACGCTACATACTTGTCAAATATACATATTACTATTTGCAATATTTTAACTCAATGTCCTGCATTAGGATCTCTATTACACCAAAAATTTCATTAAATTTCCACGATTTGATATTAAAAATATTTTTTTCCCCCTAAAAAATCTACAATATTGATTTGTGAATCCAATATATCTGTATTTTTGCTTTTGTTATATACAAGTCTTATTGATAATTTATTCCTTGTGTACTCAATTTCTTTTTTGTTGAACAGATACTTTTGTTTTGGACCTTTGGTGCCCAGTGCTACGTTTCTTGCCTTTGAAAATGCTGTTGTTGTCGATTGACCTATTGTGTTTGTCAAAACAACTAAAGAGGACAAGAAATTCTTACAGCAGTTGGATCTGGAAAAGCAATGCTCCTTGTTAAGATGTTATTAGTTGGTCCCAACAGAAGAAAACTGAGAGGGTGGAAAGTCTGAACATGTGTGACGAACTTGGAAATATATATATATAGAACTAAGATGTAAAGTTGCTTCTAGTGCAATAGATAAAAGAAACTATATATTAGCATGGCATATTTAGTCTTTTTTTTTTTATTCTTACTAGTTGTGTCCCCTGTTGCTCTTATGTTTCATGTTAAGCGAAGTGGGGTTGACACTGTTGTAAAATGGGGCAGCACCCGTCTTGAGACTAGCCCCTATCAATGTCTTGTTCAGAGCTGCTGAAAATTCACAATAATTTTTTTTTTTTTTTTGGAGTCACCCCTGCCAACCACAACTTTTGATCGTGTATTCGGGTTGATCATTCTGGGGGCATTCATTGTATTTTGAACTTTAGAGTTGAACACACATCCCTGATTATATTTATCTATGACAGTTTGCTTCTATGTTTCTTTCAAAATTCCAGCCATCCCCAACCCAAGGTTCCACCAAGTTTAATGGAATGATTCCTTTCAATTTGTCTCAACCAAGCAAACATTTTAATCAATTCAGTTCTTCCAAACATATAATATAGTGAGATATGTTAACCTCCTTTTACATACATGGGAAAATTTGTTAGGGGTTGGTTGTAGGTTTTTCAGGTTTATTGAAAAATTTTCTTAGTTGACGGTGAAACTCACGAAGCTTTGTTAATGGTCTCACTGTGCTGTTGCATATATATATATATATATATATATATATATATTCTATTGCCTAACTTGTTTTTCAAGTTGCCAATAATTTCCGTACTAATTCTTTGCATTAACCCAGACATGAATTAGTAAATAAACTGCTCAAGAGGCATATTTAAATGTTTCATGAAATAGGGTTCAATTTTCATTAAAAAAACAAAGTTTGAGCTAAAAGCTGAGTTTTTCCATGTCCTCTTTTTTGTTGAATGCTTCAGCTACATTATTGATTATAACACCTAATGCAAAATGCAAAAATCTTCTTAGAGCCAGCCACGCTAGTTATCAATTGATGCCCTATTTCTTTTATATATTTTTATTTTAAGAGAATCATTTTTCTTATATTATCAATTAAAGTAATTTTTTATTAATCTTTTGCAGCCATACTATCAATTGAAAATTATATGTTACCAATAACTGGACATTATTTTGATATTTCTTTCACCAAAAATATTAAGTCTTATTTTCGATTACTTGTGATGCTGCACTTTTTGACTCGCAACACGTGAGGGCTCCGTGACCTGTAGAACACTCAGAAAGATGATCAGAGGACCACCGGATTGGCTCCGGCGGTAGCCGCTCTGATGCTTAAGTGAGTAAGGGAATTGAAGGACTGTATTGAAAGCCAAAGAATGAGCATGAAAATAAAAGCGTACCTCTAGGGTTTAATATATAAGCCGTGGCTTTCCTAAGTTAATTAAGATTCGATGCCATGAATATAGGGATATGATCATCGGAGATTGTAGTTACCTTATGGATCCTTGAGTCGTAGGTGGAGATAATAATAAATAGTAGTTTCCACATTGAAGACCGTTTCCTTATTCCCCGCTCGACAGTTGTTAAGGAAACCATAAGATTGGATCCATATGAAGTGTTGAATAAATATTGTCCAGAACGGAAGGTCTGGAAGATGTATATATGAGAATGCCTTGAAGGCTTCATCTGTACTGTATGACCGAGTTTATCGGCTCTGAATGATATATAAATAAGAATGCCCTGAAGGCTTGTGGCTGCTCTGTATGATAGACATAAATAAGAATACCTGAAGGCTTTTGGCTGTTCTGTATGATCGAATTTGTCAGCTCTGTAGGATCGAGATTTGTTAACTCAGTGGGCACACGTGTCTCAAAGTGATTGGTGTGTCTGTTTGTGGTATATCAACTTGTAAAAAAAAAAAAGGGATTTTAAAATAAATTATTGAATTTTCTCAAATTCTCCCCATAATTTGAAGATGAATGTTACACTAGAATTTCAAATTGATTAAGCAGCCGAATGCGGAGAGTTATCTTCATCTTTTTAAATATATATATAAATATATATATATATATATATATTTTCAATCTATAATTTTTAAAGTAAAGAAATTCCAATACCTTTCTTCTTCAAGTAAGAATCATTTTTTTAACTTGTGAAAACCTCAAATTTTTAATGTTTCTTTGACAAGTTTACCATATCGATAGAAATACCATATAAATATTATTGAGAAATATTAAAATTTGACAGGAAGAATCTTACAATAAAGGGAGGAAGTTTCTCTAATCATATAGTCATCTCATTAACAAATTGTGTGTCTAGCAAGTTCACGACCTACACAATTTATCGAACGCTTAGTAAACTTACAATTATAAATATCAAAATTACATAAAAGCGCCCTGACATCTTCTCGAATTGAACCTAAAGAAGAGAAATCAGTAGACGAAAAAGAAATCCCATTGATAGTGCTCAATGAATCTCCCCTCCAAAATAATATGACGCAACCCAATATACAGAGCAAACTGAATTGCATGTAAGCTTGCCATAGACTCCACTTGATCAACATCTATGGACATATCAAATCTTTGTGAAAACCCACCAATAAAATCTCCGGAAGAGTCTCGAATAACCACCCCTACACCAACAGTCCGTAAAGCACTAAAGACCGCTGCATCAAAATTTACTTTATAAATACCTGATGCAGGCTTAACCCACTGTTGAGTTTCTGTAACTCTATGATCCATAGAAGAATTTTGTGAACTTAGTGTCTATGTTAAACCACCAACTCATCTAAAAGCTTAAGCTGTTAGAGAGGGTGTAACTTTATTATTATATTCTCTAACACGCCCCCTCACGTGTGGCCAGTTTGAGCCTACACGTGTTAATTCATATTTTTCAGGATGACGGTGAGATTTGAACTCAGGACCTTTGGCCTGCTCTGATACCATGTTAAACCACCAACTAATCTAAAAGCTTAAACTGTTAGAGAGGGTGTAACTTTATTATTATATTCTCTAACAGTCTATTTCTAATATGATTAATTAAAAATTTGTAAAATAAATTTAGTGGAGAAAAGTTTAAGAAATTTTTAAAACTCATCCCAATTTTTATTTTAAAAAATTCCAATATCCCTATTGCATTCATGTTAAATTTACATATATATATATATATATATATATATATAAACAAAGTCTTTATTTCAATTATTTGGTATCAGTTACATAAATTCTATCTCGTCATTTTTCTATATGACACGTACAGAGAGAGAGAGAGAGAGAGAGAGAAAATTTTACCATGCAAAGTCTAAGTCCATTTATACTTGAAACCTTACCTGAATTGAACATTGAAGCCACAAGTAGATTTAAAATCCTTGGAAAATAAAAAGAAGAAAGTTTTAGCATCCTAAATGATGAGATTCTAAGGGTATTTTAATATATAAAGAATTTAATATGCAACTACGTGAGGTTTTTTCAAGTAGTGGAATAAAACAATATGAAAATTGCAATGCCTATGAAACCACAATCACGGAGTATAATAATAAAAAAATGTTTGGTATATCGTATGAGATGTTAATGATATTTTTTTAATTAATAAATATATTTAGTATTTTTATTTAAATTTTAAAAATAATTATGATAAATAATGTCTTCCAGTATACTTAGAATTACTCACATATCAAACTTATACCAAATTTTGTGATAATCGACCTTCTTCGATGCTAAATTGGGCCACTCCTAACTTGCCTCATTGCGGAAATCATAACGGGCTATGTATGAGCATGGAGAATGCAGCATGGGCCCAATCTAGCTCTGGTTGAGTTTGGATTTTGAGAGCAATAATGCCTCGGATCCTACATTTTCTGTACGACCTTTATCGAATCTTTTTCACATGAGTGAGATCACATGTTTTGTGAATTAAAAAAAGTGAACCGTAGATCCTATTTATGTGAGAGGGTGAGATAAAGGTGACACAAAAAAAAAAAAATGAGATCTCTTGTTAATTAATTAAACCAAGTTATTAGGGTCTTAGTATCACTTTTAATTTTGATTCTTAATAGTATTTAATATTTTTTGGATAAATCTTATCTTAAATAAGATTTTGATAATTAATTATTAATAGAATTAGGAGGTTTTATCCTAGTTAAAATAGTATTATTAATTTGTGTTTGATTAAATATCCTAATTAATATAAAATTTAGAGTTACTATTATATATATATATATATATATATATGAGTCTATGTCACATTGAATTGTAAACTATCAGAGAATTAATGGTGGCCGTGTGGCTTAATAAAATAATAGGCTTGAGATGTGGCCGTGAGTGAAGAAATTGATGGTGAGTGTTTGAGAATTGCCATGAATGGCATGAGACGTTCTTGATGTTCTTTATTCAATAAAAAATAGTTTTGTGCCACATTGATATTTTTTTTCGTATAGTTCTTTTTGTTGTTAGTTTTCCTTGTGAGATTAATTATTATTATCAGAGTAATTTTTATTTCTAAAGTTAGTATCAGAATTATTTTAAATTATATATATAATATTCAGTATTAAAACTATTATAACTCTTACATTTGGTATCAGAATATTTTTTAAATCTTTCATCCCTAACATTAATCTTTTCGAACCATGTTGGTCCCCTACTCTAACCTGTTCTATTATCATATACTAGATCTTAAAGTTTTCGTCCTCTCCTAATTGAATTTTGATTTAAATTTGATTTATTTATCCGGGTGAAGAATTTAATTCAATAATTTTTTTAGGCCTTCGACCAGATAAAAAAGTTAGATCGGATAGGATATGTTTAAATTAGATATTCGAATAGGATATATTTGAATTGGATAAGAAATAAAATCCAGTGAAATATTAAATATCTTATTCCAGGGTTTGAAACATTTCTGGATAAAAAATCCAAATATGCTGTTATATTTTAATTCTGTTATATTTCAATTCCATACTCGTATCGATATAATTAAAATAATAAAATCTTATGTGATATTAAATTCGTATTCTTAATAATATTTTTTATGAGATTTTTAGAAAAATCCAATTCCTAAAATATATTTTTTTTCAAAATATATGCTTAAAAATTTCAAAAACAAAAGTTAAGAACAATAGAGAGGCATAGATAAATAAGAAAGGGTTCAACAAATTTAATAATTTATTGTGTATTATTAAAAATTTGGAGGCCCAACTCCGAATTAGCTCATCCTTAAAACCTAGGTGTTAAGGAGAGGTAGAGAGGGCTCTTATATATAGACAAGAGGAGCTAAAGACGGGCTATGTGGGATAATCCAACACGCCCCCTGGACCACATTGCCCGCCAGGTAAGGGTGAGAGCGCCCCGTGCGTCTAGCCCAAAGTTAGAGCTCTAGCCTGACTCTGATACCATATTGAAAATTTGGAGGCCCAACTCTCCAATTAGCTCATCCTTAAAACCCAGGTGTTAAGGAGAGGTAGAGAGGACCCTTATATATAGACCAGAGGAGCTAGGACGGGCGATGTGGACTAATCCAACATGTATAAATATTAATAAATATGATTACTAATAGATGTAAGGAAAAAAAAGTAGTCAATATATTTGAAATCTATTTAATAGTCTAAAAGTATCATCAACATGAATGATAATATGTTACGAGAATTTATATGGGTAACATCAATAGTGATTGTTGGAAGTATTCTCCTCCCTCTTCTAACTTTTTTTTTCTTGTCATAGGAGAATAATTAAATATTTTATTTTATATGGGTAATGTTAATAATAGTTATTGGAAGTATTCTACTCCCTCTTATATAACTTTTTTTCTTGTCATAAGAAAATAATTAAAGATTTTTATTTTACTTTTTATCCCATTAAGCATGGGATAAAAATAATACTACACCCTAGTGGGATTATTTTTATCTCACACCGGTGATGAGATATAATTATAACTAATTTCATTCTAAGTAAAACATAGGATAGGATATCACTAATCTTATTCTACTATCTCACGATGTCAGACAAGCACATATCGGATATGAATTAAAAAAAAATGATTCATTAACAATTCAATCCAATTAAATATAACATATATATATATATATATTAATTTTTTGTCTTTTGATATTTATATTAATTTCTTATAATATATTAAATATTAAATTACCTAAGCCTTTCTTAAGTTAAGTTATAATTTTAAATTTTACATATTTTGTACATATTACAACATAATATATATTAATACATGTTAATATAATATTTTATATACATAATATATATTAGTATCATTTATTGATGGAATCTGATTTAATTCCATAGTTAACAAATTCATATTTGAATTAAAAATTTGTATATTCAATTCTATCCAAGATTTTTTTTAACAAATAGAATTCAGATCACCTGATCTAATCCTAATCTGTTTACAATCCAGTTGGAGATAGAACCTATGCTAGATAATTTGTGTTGTGTTGCAAACAATTTGTGTTGGGTTCTATTTTCATGTAAGTGCACGGGTATTAGATACGTGCCAAAGACATGGGCCATAAATTGTTGCTTATGTCGCAAACTGAACAAGACAAACATTTATCCTCTCTTCTTCAGGTTAACAAAGGTGGTTGTTCCATCACATCCAAGTTCTAAAGTTGCATGGATCACAATTGGGTCATCCCACTTTGATACGACAATGCTTATCAGCTTTGTTTCTTGGTTTTGAATGGAGAAGAACCTGGACATCAATGGTTGCTTTCAACCTCAGAAAATGTCAATAAAGTGTTGGAAATTTCACCCATGATATCAAAAATTCTCCTGGAGATTGAATAAGACTTGATTGGATGCTTTTTTTTGGGAACCCACATTCAATACTTCAATGAAAAATAGATAAATTGACTGTGTGTGTGTGTGTTCAATTTGAAGTTTTCTGAAATGACAATATTTACTATTTTAAACATTACTTTTAAATTGATAAGAGCAAATATTATACTTGGATCTTAGTTTAGAAAAAAACCTAAAAAAATGTTTCTCAAAATTAACGAGTGCTGGGAGTGGGACTTCTTAAATTTACCCCTAGCTCTTCCTTGAAAAAAATAAAATTGAGATGACTATCATTGTATAAATGAAGGTGCTCAAATTGGAGGGAAATTCAAACAGACCCTAATATAATTAAGTGAATAGTTATTTGGTGGTTGGACAATCAGATCCAAATTATGCAGTTTAACGGGTCACTGTTATTTGTGTTATCTTACTTAAATTAGAGAGAGAGAGAGAGAGAGAGAGAGGGAGAGCTAGCAGTGCCCAACCTTATCTCTTGGGTTTTTGACTAAATTCATTGGATTCTTCACAAGGCCTGTTTTCAATTATAAGAACATGTTAACCATTAAGAGATTAAAAATGTTGACAGAACCCTTGAAGTTCTCCAGCTGTCGCTTTTGAACATTTTGTTGGATAACACGGTACCCTGATTGTAATTTTTATGTTCTTTCTCCATAATAGTGAGGATATAATCATGCATTTACAGTATTATATATATATATATATGTATATGTATGTATGTATGTATGTATGTATATTATGTATGCATGTGTTTACTTTTTTTTTTTTTTCTTTCTTTCTTTCTTTCTTGTCGAATGGCTGGGTACTGTTGAATACAATTATATGAACAGTTAATGTCTGCACCACTCCGACAACACCTTTTCTGTAAACTGCTTCACCTTCACCTTTACCTTCACCTTCAGAATCATTGCATAAAATTGTCAATCTGTCGCAGGTATTTTTGATGGGCACGATGGCCTTGGCAGGACAGAAGACACGGTGGTAAATTCTTCAAAGGAAATAGATTGTGCTGGCAACGTTTCCGAAGCTAGATCACATAAACAAGAGACAACTTTTATTGAAATAAGAATTCAACATTTTATGGGCAAGTTCACGGCTCCCACTTTCTTCTTGATTTTTTTCTTGCGGCTTGTGGCATAATCCCACTTTTTACATGGCTATATATATATATATATATATTATATAAAGCCTAATCCTAATACAATTAGATCTTATAATCCTATTTAAATTAATAATACCACTTCCACTAGGATAAAATCTCCTAGTCTTATTAGGATAAAATAAATCAAATTTTACCACTACCAGGACTCAATTATAAAAGTTCTATTAAAACTATAGTAACTTGGTTTACTTGGCTCATATTACCTCCCTTAAACCAAGGTCTTCAAACTTCACCATGCCAAGTAACTTCTTCAACTTCAAAAAGGAATTTGTTTTGAGCGGCTTTGTAAAAATATCTGCAACTTGTTCTTTAGAAAAACAGAAGTCAAGCTGGATCTCCTTGTCATTCACCAAGTCACGAATGAAGTGAAACTTGATATCAATGTGCTTGCTTCTCCCATGAAAAACTAGATTCTTCGTCAATGCAATGGCTAACTTATTACATAAAATATTGTTGTAGGACCATCTTGCTTGTGTTCTAGAACATCAAGCATCCGTCGTAACCAAATTGTTTGAGTAACAGTATTTCCTGTTGCAATGTACTCTGCCTCTGATATTGAAAGAGCAACAACATGCTGCTTTTTAGAAGACCAAGAAAATACACCAGAACCAAGATGAAAGACATATCCTGAAGTACTCTTTCGCATCTCAGTATCACCTGCCCAATCACTATCTATATATCCAACAAGTTCCAAACAGTTAGAGGATGAGTAAAAAATACCATCACTTTGCGTACCTCGAATGTATCGCAAAATCTGTTTAGCAGCTTGCAAGTGAGATTGATATGGAGTCTCCATAAATCTGCTAATCAAGCCAACACCAAACATAATATCTAGCCTAGTAGAAGTCAAATATCTCAAGCTTCCTACCTACCTTTTAAAGTAGGTTAGATTCACAAGATCACTTGTACCATCTCTCACTAACTTCAACCTCTCTTCAACTGGAGTCAAAATTAGATTGGACTTGTCCATCCTAAACCTTTTCAGAATATCACTAGCATATTTATTCTATGAAATAAAAATTCCACCATCTGTTTGAACAACTTCAATGCCAAGAAAATAAGACATTAGTCTTATTCTGTGAAACAAAAATTCTATCATCTGTTTAAACAACTTCAATGCCAAAAAAATAGGACATTATGTCACGACCCGAAACCCACCCTAGGCGGATTACCGGATCGCGACCGCCACCCTTCGACTCGGAGGCCTTGGGGCAAGGCTCGTACATAAGTGACGGTATCGAATAGATGTGCGACATCTGTTTTGCGGAAGCGTGAAAAACCTTTTTTCTTTTTTTTCTTTTCTCATTTTAAAATTTGCACATCCATCCGATACTGCTGCTATTTACAATGGTACACATGATCATACATTCAGAGCATAACTAAAAACTTAAAGGCTTTTATAATAGATACATGTTTAATTACCCCGTGGGGCTTGCATATAACAGGGTACTATTTTATTAATACAAAATTTCATACTTAATGTTCGTAGTACTAGACAAAAACTACTTGAACATAACTTCCAAAAACAGCATATTCATCATCATCATCCTCAAGTCAAGACTACTGCTAATCACCTGAAAGGGGGATCCAAACAAAGTCCAGGTAAGCTAATCTAAGCTTGTGAGCAATTCCAGTATTCGTCATGGGGTTTCAATTAGCAGTGATTTTTAGTACATAAGAGTTTGTAAAACATTCACTGCCAATTGCTCGTATACTTAAACATAGAACATATGCATTTCTTAAAACAGATAGCTTCGAAACATTTAAAGTATTCAAGCTAAACTCGTACTTCGTCAAATAGAGTATATAACTCAAAACATATGCATTTCATAAAACAGATAGCTATGAAACATTTAAAAGTATTCAAGCTAAACTCGTACTTCGTCAAATAAAGTATATAACTCAAAACATATGCATTTCATAAAACAGATAGCTTTGGAACATTTAAAAGTATTCAAGCTAACATATACTTCTTCATATAAACTTCAAAACATATAACATAACATGTATTTCTTAAATAGAGTATATAAAACTCAAAACGTATGCATATTGAAAATGAGGGTAAAACCTGCTTCCATTTTCAAACTCATTTGTCATCTTATCTCTTTCATTAGTGGAATCCGTTTTGAACCGGACTCTCATATTACGTATAAATGGAGATAACCTAACTGAACCGATCAGGATCGTCTTCCTGGTCCCTAAAAGGTAGGTAAGACTCATTTCTTGACAGAACAGATAGGGTTCCTCGAGGTATCTCATGCCTAGGGGATTAGATCCTGCTACCGGGCATTTCACATGATAGGTCCGTTGGGTTCCGTACAACCCTCCTCACTACCTATGTGATGATGCACATGATAGGTCCGTTGAGTTCCATACAACCCACAACACTACCTATGTGATGATGCACATGATAGGTCCGTTGATGTCACGCCCCGAATTCCAGCGAACCCGAGGCGCGAGTAACGAGACAAAGGAAAATAAAATAATAAAGAAATAAAAGATAATAATAACATTCTCATACATTTTGTACACTGTTCTGATACATACATAGGTCTAGCCCACTTACTTACAACATGTAAAATGAAATACGGTCTTGGGCTTATGCCCTTATACAATATCAAAAACAAACGCCCCTTGGGCCTAACACAGTCCCTAGTCAGATCATCTCCACGTCTCGTACTGCTGGGACATCATCTGAAATGTTGCCCCACTAAAGGGGTCAGCTCAACATGCTGGTACAATATAATGCTAATGCAAGAAACAAAACCAAGGTCGTGGCATGTGCAAGTGTACGGTTATTTCTATATGGCATTCGATATCATGATGACAGGATATGAACAACGTACAGTATATAAGCAGTATGCGTGACACACCCATGCGACTCTATGCCCACCTATGTCTCATGATACGGTCCTTCCCCGTCGGCATGAGTACCTTGTATGTCTCGCTTCACGGTCCGGAATCCGTCAGGCAGGCAAGTACCTATTGGCCGATTTTGGGTTTTTCACCACAGGATCTGCACCCTCATAATGCAAAGCACCAAGTGCTTACCCACGCCATGTCCAAAGAATCACACTATGCCAATATGCTCTGATTTCATCATGTCATAATGTAATCTCAATGATGCATCTCATTCATACATAAAGCATGCCTTCAAGTACACAATTCATAATATCAACAGTTCTTCAAAACATATAATTCACACACCACGTTAACACATGCGATATACCCATAATCATCATCCAACTTAACAAGATAGCACGTAGCACATAAGCATGTGAACACTCAAGCAAACATGTGAATAATCAATGCAGCAAAACAAGTATTCCTAATCTCAATTCTATTTCTCACTTAGCACAATATATCGTACCTGGTAATCGATCTCAAACCGGAAAAGTATACTCGTAGTAAAGTGAAACCACCGTAAGAATACCGAAGGTCAGGTCACCTTCTCTTTGCCTTTCCGTGTCCCTAAAATTCATAACACGAAACTCAGTTTAATTGTCACTTGAATTATGCTATTCATCAAATTTTATGTCTTTAATTCATAAGTTTCTATTTTACTAAATTAGACTCTACCATTGAGTCCGGAGCGTCGAAGAAAATAAGTTTAGGCTTTCGTAGAATTGAATTCGGACACCTGGGTTAAAAAGGGCAAAACAGTCATTTTGCACTTTACACGGGTCCTTACATTTCGTGATCTCTTCTCACCAATCGGACTCTACGGTTGAGTCCGAAATGCTCGAGATAATAAAGTTTTACTATTTGTTTACCTAATTCGGAGTTCATTTGATTGTATTTCAACTCAGGGGTATTTTGGTAATTTTACATGTCACTACGGGTCTTTTATTTTTCGGGACCCCGTCTCGTAAAACGGACCTCACCATTGGTCTCAGAATGGCCGAGATAGTCAAAATACACTAATGACTTGTCCCATTTGGGCTCCGGAATATATTTGAATATTTAATTAATTAAATTAATTAAATTAATTAATTAATTAATTAATTTAATTAATATTTTATTAATGATTTAATCAGGTAGGTCAAAGTGTAATTTCTAACAGTTGGGGGGTCAATTTGTAATTTCCGAAAGTTCAGGGTTAAGGTTCAAATTCTAAAAGGTTCAAATTCCAAAAGGTCCAAATTAAAACTAGTTTAATTTGTTATTCTAAATCAGGTTAACCAAACAGGGGATAGGGCTAAAACTGGGATAGGATATCCCTGTCTCCAATTCAATTTTTCCAATTTCAATTTCTCATCCCCGTTGCCAAACACCCCCATTCCCCTTTTTAATTTAAAACACATGGCGACACGTGGCAGGGGCAGTCCACACCCGCCCGAACCGGACCCGAACCGACCCGACCCGGACCCGGACAGACCCCCCCTTCTTCCCCGACTTTCCGGCGACGCACAGTAGGGTTCCGGCGCCTTCTCCGGCGCCGGCGACCCATCTCCGGCGACATTTTTAACTTTTCAAAATGTGTTTTTCTAGGGTTTTTCGCATAGATTCCATATCCAACCTCCATTTCCCTCCAAAACTTACCCATCTCCACGAAATAGAGGGTCAAACCCTCGGTCAACTCTCCGGCCGAACCTTTTCCCTCCATTTTTGTGACTGTTAGCCCACGGTTCAACCCTTATTTTTATTCTAAATGTTTTCTGCATCTCCTAGGTTCCATTCTACATCATCTAACCCAAGTTTTACACATAAAATGATAACACCCATCTCCCATGGCCGTGACCTGCAACCTAGGTTTTCTCCCTAGTTTCTCAACCATTTCCCTTCATTCTTTTTGCAAAATAATCCTCATAATATACTCTTTAAAACCCTATGCATCAAATAAACTATCATGCCCAAAAAAAAAAAAAAACAGAAGGGGTGCACTTACGGATTTTCTGAGCTTTCTCTCTCTAGCCGTGCCTTCTTTCACCCTCTTGCTCCGAGCTCGAACCAAGCTTCAAACTCTCTCTCAGAGCTCTATTTCTCTCCCTCTTTTCTGTTTCTTTCCTTCTCTTTTCTCTTCTTCCCACCCGAGACCACCTTATGCATCACAACTCAATCTCACACGTCTCTCTCTCTCTGACCTCTATCACTCTATATCAGCCACTTTCCTTCCCCCAAAATGCAGCTTTGCATTTAATGCAAAGCTGCTCTACTCTAGCATATATATATATATATACATATAGCTCACTTCTCTCACACACTAGACACACACCAAACACACACACACCCAGCCGACACTACACACCTCACACACTAGGTCTGCCACCTCACTCACACTGCCAAATGCATCCTCCCACTCATCCATATACACATGCCCATATACATGCACACATTACACAATTTAATTAAATATATATATATATATGTATACATCCATGTATATATATATATATATCATGCACATCATATACATACTTCCATCCATAATAATAATAATAATAATAATAATAATAATAATAATAATAATAGCAAAAATTTTAAATTAACCAAGAATAATAAAAAAAAAAATTTTCATGTCATAACAGTTGAGCTCCATACAACCCACAACACTACCTATGTGCTTATTATTTATCTTGCATTTAAAATACATTTAACATATGAGTATGTCAAATAGATATTTCTCGTGAGTACTTTAAAACATAACATTCATAACTTCGTGATAAACATTCGTATATTTGAAATAGGCAAACTCAGAATATTTAACAAGATTTGTATTTTAACTTAGACATGCTGGAAACACATTTTTGAGAAAACTGTAAGGAAAACATTTACTAAGCATGTCACAATAGGGTTTGTAAGAACAGAAATAATTTAAAACTGAGATCATGTAATATACTGAATTTGGAATTTAAATACTTCGTATCTTTCGAACTTAAAACCTTTTCAAATCCATGGAGTTAAATCTCCACTTCAAATACAGGGTTACTCACCTTGGTCCTTTAGGGTTAGTGCTAAAATTGCGCTTTCCCATTTTTCTTGTAATTCCTAAGAACAATTCATAAACATCTCATCAACTTCACATTCATTGTAATATCATCTCGGTATTCCTTAACTTATGTTTAAATCGTATTAGATCCTAAAACGATTTCATAATTTCATATGAACTTAACTTAACTCGTACTCTTAACCTATGACACAGTTTAATGTGTTAGAAATTAAATTCATTTTAATTTATACTCTTCTGGTAGCTCCATTAACTTTAATTTGAGTTTATTTACTTCACATATTTATGTGTCGTGTCTTTTCGTAATTCATTTCCTCTTATACGCCTTAGATTAGTACTTTGGCATTACTTTAATTTATAGTCATCTGACAGATGCTATTCAACAAATTTTATGTCTCTTTATTTTTTACATCTCTTTTGGTCAAATAGACTCTACCATTGGGTTTGGAATGTCGAAGAAAGTAAGTTTAGGCTTTCTTAGAATTTAATTTGGACTTTTGTATGTAAAATGACAACATGGTCATTTACCGTTTTACGTGTCATATTTTTCGTACTTTGTTTCGTAATTTGGACTCTATTATTGAGTCCGGGATGTCAAAGAAAGTCAATTTAGACCTTCCCTAGTTTTAATTTGGCTTTTGAGGTACTAGGGGTAATTTGGTCATTTTACCCCCTTACGTGTCTTTATGTTCGGGACCTCATCTCATGTCGTAGACCTCACCATTGGACTCAGAAGGCCCGAGATAGTAAGAATACACTAATAACTTGTTAATTTTGGACAAGGGGTATTTTGGTCATTTACCCCTTTACGTGTCTTTATTTTTTGGGCCCCGTCTCGTAAAACGGACCCTACCATTAGTCTCAGAATATTCAAAATAGTAAGGATACACTATTCATATGTTTAATTTGGACTTCATTTGCTTCCTATATGACTCGGGCAAAATAGTAATTTTGCTTTATTTATTAAATAATTAAATTAATTATTTAATTATTGAATCATTTTTCCAGGGGCTTAATTGCATAAAATTCTCATCAGTTGGGCCACAATAAAATTTTCCTGAAGTTCAGGGGTCAATTCGTAAATAAGGAAAGTCTTGGTTTATTTTATTTTAAATAAAACAGAAAACCAGACGGTTCAGTTTGATCTAAAATGAACCAGTCCGGTCTGGTTGTAAACCAATCGATTCAGTGGGTTCATCATGACGTCAGCCCTAGGGTTCATTCAATTTAAACCAAAGACAAAACGCCATCGTTCTACTTATTCGGTGGCAAGCCCAGAGGCTGCACGTGTCCGAGTCGACTCAGCCTTATTTTAAAAACCGAGTTGACTCATCTTCTTCTTCCCCATGTCGACCCCCTCTGAAAACCCTAATCCCAATTCCATTTCTTCCATTTTCGTGCCTTCCTACTCAGCTATTTCTCACTGTTTTGATTCCAAAACATTCCTAAGGTACAAACGATCAACTTGGCATTCATTTGGCAGTTCAAAACTCATTCATGTGTTCGGTTTAGGATGTGACAATCCAACCTGTAAACCCACGGCTCATGCTCATTTCTTGATCATTTTTCATGGGGTTTAGCTTGTTTTGATCCCATATTCATTGGGTCTCGCATTTTGTTCATAAAGGTAGGTTTAACATCGAGTTTAAGGTATTGGGTTTCAAACCCGTAACCTGCAAGTAAATTTTTGGAGGTCTTCCTTTAGGATTCTTGATCACGGGTAAGTGTTTTTGGGATGCTTTTAAGGTCTACTTGAAGTCCTGATAGGCCAAATTGGGTTTGGGGAAAGTCGGTTCAGACCTGCTCTCACCAAGCTCAATAATGGCGGTTTGGCGTACGGCTTGTGTTTCTTAGGTGTTTTAGGTCGAAATTTTCATGCTTATTCATGTTTATTTACTTTAAACATCATACGTACAAAAATCAGAAGCTAAAACAGTTCATGCATAGGAAAACTTTTAGAGAGAGAAAATGTTAAGTTTTTTGATGTTTTACCTTCAACAATGGCTTTCTCCTCTTTCTTCTTCCTTTGAGATTTCCTTCCCTCTTCTCAGAACTCTCCCTCTCTATTTCGTGTGTCAAATACATGTGTGGCAGGTGTGTATCTAATATATGTATATATGTTTATGCATTCACATCAAGGGTCATCACCAACTTCTTTCTTTTCACCTCCATTCCCCATCACAATCAGCAGCCATACCTCCACTTATTTTTCTGATTTTGCCCTTACCTCACCATACTTCCCCACCTACTTGATTATAAAATATGTATATATATATATATATAATATATACCACACACACACCCACACTCACGGTTCCATGCACACACACACACATATACATATATATATTTAATTAATTTCTTATGTTTAATCAATTAATAAATTAGTTATTCAATTAATTATATTTTATAAATTAATCATCACATTTTATGTTAATTATAACTAATACTTAATTTCTCATATTAATAAATTAATTACATTAAATTAATTTATCATATTCTTAAGGGCATAATATTTACACTAACCCCGTAAAACGTGCCTCATTACCCGACATTCTCAGGTCGGGGTATTACACATTAGTCCCATATCTGTCATCTCAAAGTGAGCTATTATAGCCTCCCTGAATTCTGAAATCAACTTTGGATTATTGTCAGTAAATATCAAATCGTCAACATATAAGCACACAATTAGAATATCACCATGTGAATTAGACTTGACATATAAAGTATGCTTATAAGAACATCTCTCAAAACCATGCTTAACAAAATAATAATCAATGCGTGTATACCACGCTCTAGGCCCTTGCTTCAATCCATACAAGGCCTTATTCAATCTAAAAACTTTGTTTTCATGCTCTTTTATCACATAGCCGGCAGGTTGCTCAACATAAACCTCTTCTTCAAGTACACCATTCAAGAAAGCAGATTTAACATCCATTTGAAAAATTCTCTAATTATCTTGAGCAGCAAGAGAAACAAACATACGAACTGTATCAAGTCTAGCAACAGGAGCAAACACCTCAAAATAATCAATACCTGGCTTTTGTTTGTAACCCTTAGCCACCAATCTTGCTTTAAAGCGATCTACCTCACCATTGGGCCTGTACTTTGTCTTGTATACCCACTTTACACTAATTGGTTTCTTACCACTTGGAAGAGTAGCAAGTAGCCATGTGTTGTTCTTCTCAATTGCATGGATCTTATCATCCATGGCTTTAATCCAATGATCATCACGGGAGGCTTCTTCAAAAGTCATTGGATCACAATCTGCAAATAAATTAAAATTCACTAAATCTTCATTAGTTGGCTCATTATCACTACCAACAACATAATCTTGTAACTGAGCAGGCAAGTGGCGCTGGCGTTGAGGACGCTTAGAGGACTCTGCATGAGGTGATGACACATCTGAAGATAGAAGATCACTAATCTGAGGCTCACTTTGTATTTCAATCTGCAGATCTGCATTATTAAAGGTTAAAGGTGGATGGATTTGATCATTCTGAGACCAATCCCAAACTCCTTGCTCATCAAAAGTCACATCACGACTGATAATTACCTTATCTATTATTGGATTATACAACTTGTAAGCCTTTGACAATTGACTGTAACCAATGAAAAAACATTTTTCACTTCTATCATCAAGTTTCTTTCTGAGATGATCTAGCACATGAGCATATGCAATGCATCCAAACACCCTATGTTTTTAATGATAGGTTTTTTTCCACTCCAAGCTTCCTGTGGAGTTTTGTTAGAAATACTTCTAATAGGACACATATTCAAAACATAAATAGCAGAAACAACCGCTTCAGCCCAAAATCCTTTAGGCAAATTTTTAAATTTCAACATGCATCTAACCATATCCATAACAGTTCTATTCTTTCTTTCTACCACTCCGTTTTGCTGTGGAGTATATCTAGCAGTCAACTGATGCCTAATACCATGTTTTTCTAAAAAATCATCACAAACAAGATACTATGTACCCCTATTAGTTCTCAAAGTTTTGAAATCCACTTCGTGTTTCAACATAGGCCTTGAATTTTTTAAAAGTATCACAAGTATCAGATTTATGTTGCAAAAAATAAATCCATGCTTTTCTGCTAAAATCATCAATGAAAGTAATAAAGTACCTACTGCCACCATTAGAAGGTACCTCCACTGAGCACAAATCAGAGTGTATCAACTCCAAAGGCATTTTAGCTCTCCATGAATTTCCTGTAGGAAAAACATCTCTATGTTTCTTTCCCATAACACAAGTTTCACAAACTCTATTTGGGATATCAATAGTAGGCAAACCAGAAACCCAATGTTTTCTAGCAAGAAAATTAAGACTTCCAAAATTCACATGCCCAAAACGCATATGCCATAACCAACTATCATCATCAATCATAGAACTAAAGTAAGGTAAATTCTCATATTTAATACTCAATAGAAATAAACGATTTGGAGTCATGTTTACCTTTGCTATTAGCCCCATACGATCATCATTGACTGTGCAAACTCCATGGTGGATTCGCATATCATAACCTCTTTCTGAAAGTTGCCCCATACTCAACAGATTTTGTTGCAGACCTGGTACATAAAACATGTCTGAAATATACTTGTGAGACCTATTCTTCAATCTGATTGCTATTCTGCCTTTACCCATCACAGGTATCTTTGAATTATTTCCAAGCTTTACCTCTAATCGAACATACTCATCCAAATCAGAAAACATGTCTTTCTTACCACATATGTGATTACTACAGCCAATATCTAAATACCACTTAGCACCATGATCATTATCCACAACATTACAAGCCAGTAACGCGGTCTCTACTTCATTATTACCACTAGGATTATTTACAGCAACATTAGCTTGATGATCTCTATTATTCTGCCTTCTAGATCTGCAATCAGACTTTTTATGCCCAAACTTGCCACAATTAAAACATTGAATATTGGATTTATGAGATTGTGGATTAGAATTGTTTCCATCCCCTCTTCCTTGAACTGGTCTGTGCTGCCAAGTATTATTCTGCCACTGATTATTGTTCTGCCATTGGTTGTCTATGCCTCTTCCTCTACCAGATCTGTTTTGCCCATTATTGCCTTTGCCTCCTCTATTGTTGTGATTCTGCCCTCTATTTTGGTAGCCTTTAAAACGTTGATTAAATCCCGCATTATTCTGCGACTCACCTTTTTCATTCTTAAAATTTAATTAAGCTTGCAAAGCTTCTTCAACTGAATTTTTTGATCTCTCATTCAAGCGTTGTTCATGAACAGTCAACGAATCTTATAATTCATCCACTGTCATGGAATCCAAGTTAGCAGACTTTTCAATAGCAGTCACTTTATATTCAAACTGCAGTGTCAAGCTTTGAAGAATTTTTTCAACTATTTGATGGTCTACTATTTGTTCACCATTCGTCCTCATCTCATTTACAAGTGCTATGGTCCGTGAAAAATAATCAGGAATAGTTTCTAATTTTTTCATCTGCAACAACTCAAAATCTCTATGTAGTTTTTGTAATCTAGCATTTTTCACCTTATCAACACCAACATATATTTTTTTAAGAATATCCCATGCTTGTTTCGTAGACTGAACATGAAAATTTTTACTAAGAACAGAAATATCTAAAACTTGATGAATACAATTTAAAGTTTTGAAGTGTTCTTGTCTTGTTGCCTCATTTACATTTGCTGCAAGATCTTCCTTAATGAATTTCATCGTCAAACCACTTGAACCAAAAAAGGTCATCATCGCACTCTCCCAAATATGAAAATGAGATTTCCCATCAAATTTGTACACTGTACAAATAAGTGAAGACATCTTGACGAACAAAGAAAAAAAAAACACAGGCTCTGATACCAATTGTTAAATACAATTATATGAACAGTTAATGTCTGCACCACTCGAACAACACCTTTTCGGTAAACTACTTTACCTTCACCTTCAGAACCACTGCATAAAATTGTCAATCTGTTGTAGGTATTTCTGATGGGCACGATGGCCTTGGTAGGACAGAAGACACGGTGGTAGATTCTTCAAAGGAAATAGATTGCACTGGCAACATTCCTGAAGCTAGATCACATAAACAAGAGACAACTTTTATTGAAATAAGAATTCAACATTTTATGGGAAAGCTCATGGCTCCATAAAAGTTGTCTCTTGTTTATGTGATCTAGTTTCAGGAATGTTGCCAGCGCAATCTATTTCCTTTGAAGAATCTACCACCTTGTCTTCTATCCTGCCAAGGCCATTGTGCCCATCAAAAATACCTACGACAGATCGACAATTTTATGCAATGGTTCTGAAGGTGAAGGTGAAGGTGAAGGTGAAGGTGATGGCGAAGCAGTTTACAGAAAAGGTGTTGTTCGAGTGGTGCGAACATTAACTATTCATATAATTGTATTCAACATTTTATGGTCAAGCTCACGGCTCCCACTTTCTTCTTGGTTTTTTTTCTTGCAGCTTGTGGCATAATCCCACTTTCTACATGGCTATACATACATATATATATATATATAAATTATATAAAGCCTAATCCTAATACAATTAGGTCTTCTAATCCTAGTTAAATTAATAATACCACTTCCACTAGGATAAAGTCTCCTAATCCTATTAGGATAAAATAAATCAAAATCTACCATTACCAGGACTCAACTATAAAAGTCCTACTAAAACTATAGTAACTTGGTTTAATTGGCTCACAGGTACACATAAAAAATCTGTCTTTCTTGTGTAAATACTCTTTACTTTATTGTAGTTATTCACATACTCCTATTGTGCGCATGAGAATGATAAGATTTTTCACTAATCAAGTGGAAGAATAACCTTGTGCCTGTTTCACAATCTACAAACTAACCTATTTTCCCTATCTAGGACAAATCCATCACTATCTAGATTATTTTGTGGCTATTTTACATTAATTTTGGCGCTATTGCACATGAGTCACGACAAATGGATGAAGAACTATCCCATAACAATTATTTGCAATCCTAACCCTTTCAAACACACATTTTTCTTTATCATTGTAAAAATTGAACAACTTTTATGTATAATGTATTGCTAACCTATTGTCGCACAGTTGGCTAATTCTTACGAGGTTTGGTTTTGAACCATCAAATAAAATACATTTTCTATCCCATAAAACCCATTGATTTAGATTGTAACTCTTTTTAAAACAATAAATTTGCTCCCATTACCAAATGTGACAATCTCATCCCTATGATCCTTGAGATGTGAAAAAATGACTTTTCACTAGTCATGTGCTTAAAACAACCACTGTCAAAATACCAATGACTTTGTGTGCCTTAAAATTAATATGAATAATAAGAAATTTCAAACCATCTTTCCTAATCCAAAATTTCTAAACTTAGGCAGATTTGGCTAGGATTCAATTTCAGTTTTTTTTTTTTTTTTTTTTCCCCTCGTTCCATTCCTTGAGTCTACATTAAACATAATGACATGAGTCAACTTAATGGCTTTTTCTGTTAGACTCTTAGACTTTTAAACTAGAGTGTTGAACTGCTATTTAAGGTTGAACAATTTTCCCTTTCGTTCATTTGGCATATTTTTTTTCTTATCCTTCCTAACTTGTCTATAAATACTTCCTAGGATAACCCCTCAATTTGTCAATTAGTGCCAAAAAGGGTCTTGGTTTAAGGAATCTATTTGTTTGGTTTCTTTGGAGAGACAAACTCAATAGGCTTTAGAGGAGCCTGATTTGATTGACTGACTTTGTTTACATTTTTATTATTTTGATTGAGATTATAACTTATACTCACTGTGTTGTTTTTGACTTGGATAGACCCTAACATCATCCCCAATTTATTAGACTATCCTCAAGATAGACTTTGGCTTCCCTAGACTTCTTTAGATCAAGTTCAAACCTTTGAACTTTTGACTCGAGGTTCTTCCAAGTATCTTCACTTGCATGAAGATCTTTCTTTGGCTTCTCAACCTTCTCTAATAGAGAGTTACACTCCTTTCCCACAATAATAAGTTTCTCACATAAAATAACTCTAGGGCCTTTAACTAACTCAACCGTGGTTCATTAACTTTCAAGGCACTATTTTACTTATCACACAACTTAAGTTTGCTAGCCAAACTCAATTTAGTCTTTTTAAGCTTGAGTGATTTTGCATACACCTTCTCACATGTAGTCTAAGGATCATTCTCTGCCTTTTTTTAGCCTCACTCAAACTTCTAACTCATTTGGATCACCACATCACCAATCTTTCTTAGATCATAATCAATTAGGGGGGGGGGAATGATCAACTTGCTCTCCAATGATGACTGTGAAACCAGTGAAACTGCTTTGATCTTTAGTTAAGGATTCAATTGATTTCTTAGAACTAGACTCAGATTCAGTCAAGATTGACTTCATTTTCTTATCATTCTTATTTCCTTTTGTTCCTCTTTAAAGGACATGTAACTACAATCGAACCTCGACCATGATAATCATAATGCTCTATTGTCGAACTAGTCTTTTGAGAATTCTTTCGATCACTCGAGTTGGAGATCTTTGAAGAATTATGTGGCTTGGACTTGTTAGAGCACCTCATATTAGAACTAGACCGCCCCTTGAAATTTTTCTTCTTGTTCCTAAGGAATTTCCTAAAAACTTTAGTAAACAAAGCCAATTCCTCTTCATCTATATCTGACTCGGTCCTATACTTAGACTGATCCTCTTTAACAAACTTATGAGCAATGAATTTATTTTTCTTAGGTTGCCTCAAATTCAACTCATATATCTATAAGGACCTTACCAAGTCTTCCACTTTAAGAGAGTCAACATACTTGCTATCTTCTATGATTGTGACCATACCTTTAAATATCTCAATATTTTTTGAACAATCTTTTATTTAGAGATTTTCTCACCTATGTTAAATGATGAGTTCTCTAACTCAGTCAGTTTTTCATAGAACTTAGAGAATGTCACACCTTACTTAAGGACTCAAACCTAGACATGAGCATATTCAACTTGGAAATCTTAACTATATTAGTACCCTCATCTGTAACTCTCAAGATTTCTCAAGCCTTAATAGATGTTTCACAAGTCATGATATGTCAAAACTCTTAAGCCATGATAGCATTATTGATGATGTTTAAACATTTTGTGTTCCAACCACTAACATCTATATCTTTCTTATCCTATCTAATTGGCGGTTTTGTGACATTCTCCCCATTAACATATTAAATTTAGGGTGTCTATCCATTTTCTAAAGTGATTAAACTCTTCCATCCTTGACCTAAAGAACTCTTTCATCCCAACTTTCCAATACGGATAATTGCTGCTATCAAATAGTGCTAGATGCAAGATTGAACTGCCCTTACGATGACTATCCATATCTAGATACCTCATATCTATCTACTACCTTAGACAACTGCTCTGATACCATTTTGAAACAGGATTTAGGAATCTAGACAATGTGGAATTGACCTAGAAGGGGGTGAATAGGTCACTTTATTCAATTTATTATAAAGTCTACCGATTTTAGTTTTGGTTATTATGATTTAAGTTTGATTAGTGCACTATTTTAATGCTAATGTGTGTACAATAGCAATATGTGAATATTTAAGCAATTTAAGACATGCACCGATGTGAATACCAAGATTTTTTATGTGGAAAAACCTAGAAGGGAAAAATATAGGACTTTGTCTAGATGTGCACCAATCAACTATCAAGAATAATAAGAGTACAAATTCTAACTTGATTTACAATCAACTCAAATCCTCAACCTTGCCGACAATCTCAAACTCATTCCACTTGAATCCACATGCTCTTCTTTATAGCTCTGTCTTTGAATCCTTGATCAATGAACACAACTTGAATCCACAAATCTTGGTTTCCATCGATTGCACAAAATGAATCCTTCATGCAAGTACTCACCTCCATTTGTTGTAGAAGATGATGAATAATTGGATTTACCAAACAAAGTGTATGGTTTTCTAGTGGGTGGTTATTGATTTGAGAAAAGTTATACACCCACTCACTCTTGAAAACCCTAGAATAGTCTCTCTTAATATGTTTTTCAATAGCCTTTCAATAGTCTTTCAATTCATCTTTCTAGAAGTCAAAGAGACTGTTTTGTAGATCGTTCGAACGAAGTCAAAATCTATAAGTCATTTTTCTCATTACGTTGGGACTCAAGTCACCAATATTTCAGAATTTATAGGCTAGACACGACTTCTAAGATTTTAAAATTTGGATTCTTTAGTTGTCTTTAGAATGAAATCGGGGTCAAATATTCGGGCCCCTCCTTTTTCAATTCTTTCTATCATTTCATGTCAACCATTCAAGATAGGTTTCAACTCCTTTTCATGAGTCATCTCTCTTTTAGGATCTGCAAAAATTTTCATCTCGTGAATTATAGGGTCTAATCAATTCCATTAGGATTGCATCTTCCCAACTTTTAGGAACTCCTTTACTATTTCAACTTAGGGGCTACCTAGGCATTATGCCCTTACTTTTTTATAAAAGAAAAATAAAAAATTCAGAAAAGTTCAAAAATTTATAAATCTTATTTTCTTAAAACTTCCTTGGCAATTTAGGATCATCATGGGATAACTCAAGCTTGTTCTTGTTCAAAGTTTTGAAATTGAAAGTTTTTTAGACTAATACTATCTTGGATTATAACTCCCCTTTTATCCATTTGGAATAAAGGAGAGGCTTGAAAAGATTTCCCCATTGAACTTGAAGAAAAAACCACAATGTTTGAACTTGATTCTGCAACAGAAATGAAGCTTGATTTAATCATGGCTGCTTTGAACGAGGTTAAGAAATTTCTTGCTAATTTTTTGGCTCGACAAGAGCCTAGTAAGCCCACTTCAAATAATCATTTCATCACTTATCAACTCAAGAAATACCCCCTTGAACACCTTATCAACTTACCCTACTCTGAATACCCAATTTCCAACTAATAGCTCAACCTACCCTTACCCATCACTCTTCCACCAAACAAAGGTCTGCTACAAGAATCCTACTAAAAAGTCCAAACCATATCCACGAACCCTTTTGATACCTTTTGGGCTAAAGAATATGGAGGCCTCACTAATATCAACTCACAAAAGAAATAGCCTATCAAAGTTTGTGAAAAGATAGAACCAACGATCGACATGTTTGACAAAAGCAATGAGACTTTGATAACGACAAAGGTCTCTCCTTATCTCGAGCTTATCTTTCCCCTAAACTCAAGGTTTTCCAATTTAGGAAGTTTGATAGCACCACTTGCCCAAGGACTCATTTGGAGCTGTATATTCAAGAAATGCAATCTATAGGGACTTATGCTGAACTTGTGTCCCAATTTTTCCAAGATATTATAGTAAAAAGAGCTCTTTATTGGTTTATATGAAATAAAAATTCTCATACCTAGAAGAACATTTGTGATGAATTTGTTGAACATTACAAGGACAATACTCCTCAAGATCTTCAGACTATGAAACAAGATGTCCAAAAAAAAAAGAGGAAATACAAAAGGCAACTTTCCTATCCAGTTAAATGTGTTAAACTCCCAATAGTCCATTTCTCGACCTATCACTTCTGTTGTTTTTCCACCTCTAGGAGCATATTGAAGGCGCACATCACATACATACTCAAAATTATCTGCATCACTAAGTGAGGTTTTTGAAAAACTCCACGAAAAGGGATACCTTCAGCCATTAGACCCAAGATAGCCTCTATATCCATTGCCAAAGACCTATGATCAAAATTCTTATTACGCTTTCCATTAATGCCCAAGCCACACCACTGATCATTGTCAAGCTCTCAGGCGTTCCATTCAAGATCTAATTAACAATAAGGTTATTGGCCTCTCCCTTTAAAAGGCCGATTGCAATCAACTTGCAGTCGAGAGTGAAAATATCTGAGATAAAATCAAGAGTCAAAAATGTAGTTTTTCAAGACAGAAACCAATCTTTTAGTCTTTATGAATAATTTCTCATTGTCTTTTCTTATGCTTCAATAAAGGAGATTTTAGACATGTTTTTCAAATTTCTATATTTTCAATAAAATGTTTGTGTGATTTACTTTGATTCTTTAAGAAAATGAATATCATCAAATTCACAATGAGATTAAATCTTTGAATTTGAGCATTATCAATCATTCTGATCTTCTTTTTCTCTATTTCATCTCAAGGAAGTCTTATCTAATTCTATCACCATCCTAAGAAGAATAAAGAAGACAGAGAAATGATCATGAACCTAAGCAGAAATCAACATCTTGAGTCTTGATAATGTGGTTATTTCCTAAAAGCAAGCAATTCCAAGGATATGTGGTAATCACTTGGAAAACCAAATCTATCTTATCACCCATATCCAGATATCCATTTGCAAACCCTTTGAGCCTGATTGATTAGCCTTTTTTTCTTAAACCTATCTACCTAACCTTAGGGAGCGAAAAACTCACTATGTGTGCACTCTCACAAAGCCATCAAAGAAGAATTAAAGGAAAAAGAGACGAAAATGTCTTTGACCCATGTGAAGGAAAACATTTTCAATCAATCACTAGAGGAAAATCAAAAGCAAACAAAAAAATAATTTTTGCCTCATCAGAAGAAACATTTTTCAGGCAAGGAAGCAAAAAACCAGTTAAAAGAGAAAAAAACAAGCATTGTATGCTTCAAAGGGCTTTAAGCAAGTCATGAATTATGTTAGACTTGATTCTCTAAAATAGATATTGATGCTGCACTTTTCGGCTTGCAATAAGTATGGACTCCGTGACCTGTAGAACACTCAGAAAGATGATCAGAGGACCACCAGATTGGCTCCGGCGGTAGCCGCTCCGATGCTTAAGTAAGAAAAAGAATTGAAAGACTGTATTGAAAGCCAAAGAATGAGCATAAAAAATAAAGCGTACCTCTAGGGTTTAATTTATAAGCCGTGGCTCTCCTAAGTTGATTAGGATTTGACGCCATGAATATAGGGATTTGATCATCGGAGATTGCAGTTACCTTGTGGAGCGTTGAGTCATAGATGGAGATAATCATAGATAGCAGTTTCCGTGTTGAAGACTGTTTCCTTGTTTGCAGACTGTTTCCTTGTCGAAGACTGTTTCTTTATCCCCTGCTCGGCATTCGCTAAGGCGGTGACGAGGTCTGGAGTGTTGATCTGGACCCTGTGATAAGTTCTGAGACCCTTGTCCGGATATATATGCTCTGAAGGTATAAGTTCGGTCACTTCTGACCTTTTGAGCTGATGTGTCAAATGCTGATTGGCCTGCTCTTTTATGGTATATCAGTTACTCCCCCACTGAGCAAAGGGCCAAGGGCTAGGAATCGGGATAAGCTCATGATGAGGCTGATGTTGGTACGGCGCAAATCTTTAGCATTTGTCGCACTTCCGAACATATTCTTTTGCCTGTTTCAGCATGCCGTGCCAGTAGTAACCCTGTGATAGAGCTCGGTGGGCTATAGTTCTGTCCCCATTATGATTCCCGCAGATTCCCTCATGTATTTCAGCCAAGACATATTGTGACTCGTCTGGAGCTAAGCATTTTAACAGAGGTTGAGAATACGACCTTCTGTAAAGCTTGTTGTTCAGGACCAGGTACCGAGCCGCTCTGATTCAGATTCTCCTGGCTTTGTTTTTATCCTCTGGGAGGAGCCCGGATCTTAGGTACTGGAGGATTGGAGTCATCCAGTTCTGGGGCTGTTCATCAATTTGAGCAACTTGGGCTTCCTCAATACTGGGTCCTGGCTGAAAGGAGATTTTTACTGTAGAGTTTGCTTCAGATTTGAGGCGTGAGGCCATGTTAGCCAGAGCATCTGCTCTGCAATTCTGGCTTCTCTCAATCTTTTGGATAGTAAATGTCTGGAAGGAATGCTTCAAGTGGTTTACCAGTTCGGAGTACCGGAGCATCCTGTCATCTTTAATGGCAAATTCTCCCAAGACCTGGCTCACTACCAGTTGGGAATCAGAGAAGACGTCGAGGTTCTGAGCCTCGCATTCCAAGGCAAGCTTCATGCCTAAGATTAGGGCTTCATATTCGGCTTCATTATTAGAAGCTTTGAATCCCAAGCTGACTGCTTTTTCTGACGTGAGCCCATCAGGGGACTGTAGTACCAGGCCTACCCCTGATCCTTGATCGGTTGATGATCCATCAATGTACAACAGCCAGGTTCCCGAAGTTTCAGTGACTTGTGCTTTGTTCCGAAGTGCCGAGGTGAACTCAGCTACGAAATCAGCTAAGGCCTGCCCTTTGATGGAGTTTCGGGGTACGTATGATATGTCAAACTCCCCTAGCTCCATAGACCACTTCACCAATCTTCCCGATACCTCAGGTTTCCTCAGTATTGATTTCAGAGGATAGGCAGTCGGGATCTCGATTGGATGGGCCTGGAAATAAGGTCGAAGCTTCCGAGCTGATATGACCAAGGCGTAGGCCAGTTTTTCTACTTCTGGGTATCTTTTTTCCGTGTCAAGTAGCGCCCTACTGACATAGAATATAGGCCTCTGCACTCCTCTGTCCTGTCTGATCAGTGCGGAGCTGACCACGTTTTCGGAGACTGCAAGGTACATGAGTAACTTTTCTCCTTGTACTGGTTTTGACAGGAGCTCTGGAGAGGCTAGATACTCCTTTAGTTCTTCAAAGGATTTCTCGCATTCTTCCGTCCACTGCAAAGTTTTGCTGCCCTTCAGAGCTTTGAAGAAAGGTAGGCAGCGATCAGTGGATTTGGATATAAATCTGCTCAGGGCCGCAATCCTGCCATTCAGCGCCTGAATTTCCTTTCTGGTTTCTGGCGACCTCAGCCCAATCAGGGCTTGGATCTGAGTGGGGTCTGCTTCGATACCCCTTTGAGAGACAATGTATCCCAAGAATTTTCCCTTCGTAACTTCGAAGGTACATTTCGAGGGGTTGAGCTTCATCCTGTGTTGTCTGAGGATATCGAAGGTCTGGGCTAAGTGCTGGAGGTGGATGCCTTTCTGAAGACTCTTTACCAGCATATCGTCGATGTATACCTCCATGGTGCTGCCGAGCAGTGGGCCGAACATCTTGTTCACCAACCGCTGATAAGTGGCTCCAGCATTCTTCAAGCCGAAAGGCATCACTCTGTAGCAGTAGAGTCCTCTTTCGGTTATGAAGGCAGTCTTCTCTTGACCTGGAGGGTACATCTGGATCTGGTTGTATCCAGAGTAGGCATCCATGAAGCTCATAAGCTCATGCCCCGCAGTGGCGTCAACCAGTTGATCTATTCTTGGCAGTGGAAAGCTGTCTTTGGGGCACGCCTTGTTGAGGTCTGTATAATCAACGCAGACTCTCCACTTGCCGTTTTTCTTTTTGACAAGCACGGTGTTGGCTAGCCACTCGGGATAGAACACTTCCCGAATCATCCTGGCATCTAGCAGCCTTTGGACTTCTTCATTTATAATCCGATGCCGCTCAGGGGCAATCGGCCTTCTCTTCTGTCTGACTGGCGGGTGATCCGGATCCACCATCAGCTTGTGAGTTATAAGTTTGGGATCTATTCCCTCCATGTCTTTGGTCTCCCATGCAAAGATAGAGAGGTTATCTTTCAAGAACCTGACTATCTTTTCCTGCCCAGTGTGTGTGAGGTCTGGGTCGATGTACAAATAACGCCCCTCTGCTTCTGAACTGACCAGTACTTTGATGGGCTCGCCAACAGGTTTGGCTTGGCTATCTCGTCCCCTTGGGCTCAGGGGTTCTTCAATGCTGGATGGGAAATCTTCCACCTCGGGAGAGTGAGTGAAAACCGGATCTGCACAATCCCGAGTGTACTATAATTGCTATTTAGGAGCCTTCTCCTTGAGGGCAATAGTGTGGCATTCTCGGGAGGTTGGCTGACACCCTCTGACCGAGTGGACGCTCTGGTTGTGTACGTACTTTAGGCACTGATGGAGGGTCGAAGTGACTGCTCCTATCTGATGCAACCAGGGTCTCCCGATTATGACGTTGTAGGGAGATTTCATGTTCAACACCATGTACTCCGAAATGGTGGTCTTCTGCCCTTCGCCCTCTCCTACAGTGGTAGGAAGGTCGACTCTCCCCAAAGGGGTACTGAGGTTGCCATCAAAAGCTGCCATCACGGCAGTGATGGGCTTGACGTCGTCATGGTCTATCCCCATCTGTTTAAGTGGCTCATAGAATAGTATGTTGACGGAGCTGCCAGTATCGACCAGGACTCTCCTGGTCTCGAAGTTGGCGATTTTGAGGGTAATAACAAGGGCATCACTGTGAGGGCAGTGTACCCCTGCTAGATCTTGCTCGGTGAATTGGATCTCCGGTGCTGGCTTGAGCCTCTTTTCGACGTTGGAGATCTGTAATACGTTCGGGGTGGCTCTGGCTTCCCGAGCGTATCTCTTTCTTGCCCTGTTGGACATTCCTGTGACAGGGGAATCAGCATGGAGGGCGTAGATGACGTGGTTGTTCTGCCTCTGAGGCTCGTTTCGTCCCTCCCTCTGCTCCTGCCTCTGTTCGGGCCTCTGGTCCGGTCGTTGCTGAGGCTTGTCTTCTTGGGGGTTCTGCCTTCCGTCCGGCTTGACGAACTCCCGAAGACGTCCCTTCTTTATGAGCTGCTCTATCTCATACCGGAGGGTCCTGCATGTGTTAGTTGTATGTCCATGATCTTTATGGAAATTACAATACTTACTTTGGTCCCGCAGACTGGGATCTCCTTTGATTGGTTCTGGCCACCTCAGGTTTTCCCGATCTCGGATCTGCCGGAGTACCTGGTTCGGTGTAGTGTTCAAAGGAGTGAAGTTGGTGAACTCCCTTGGTCCGGAGTTGTATACAGCTCTGGGTGCTGTTCTTTTCTCTGGGCTCCTGGCCCTCTTTTTGTTGGAGTCTCTTTTGTGATCCTCCTTCTTGTGGTCCTCCCGCTTCGGATTGTCCCTCTGGATCTGATCTCTGCCCTTCTGGGACGTGCGGTTGGCTTCTTCCAGGTTGATGTATTTTCTGGCCCGATCCATTAATGCTGCCATATCGGCTGGAGGGCTTTTGGTCAAGGAGTCTCTGAACCCACCTTGGGCAAGCCCAGCAGTTAGGGCTGCTACAAGGAACTTTGGGCTGCAGTCAGTGATCTCTGTAAGTTCGGTATTGAAGCGCGCAATGTAGGCGCGGAGGGATTCCTCCTTGGTCTGCTTGACGTTCAGCAGGAATTCTGGCCCCCTTCTGAGCCTCCTGCTGGTCATAAACCTGTCCAAGAACTGTCTACCGAGCTCGTAGAAGCTGGTAACTGAGTTCGGAGGGAGGTTGTGGAACCATTTCAGAGCAGTGCCCTTCAAGCTGGTGATGAACGTTCGGCACATAAAAGCATCAAAGGCTCCGTGAAGGGCCATCGTATGCTGGTAATGAGAGAGATGATCTCCTGGATCTCCAGATCCATCGTACAGGGTGAACTTGGGCACCATGAACTTTCTGGGCCTCTCTTCTGACATGATGGCGTGAGTGAATGGGGTGGCTAGTCTTCCGAGTAGCCTGGCCAGTTCGTCTTGCTCTGGAGGGTTCTGAGGTCCCCTCAAGGTAACTATCCGGTCCATTGACTCGACAATTTCTTCTACCCTCCGCGGGTCTCTGAGTCTGACATCTTGTGAACCCTACTTGACAGCCTCGGCTTCTGGGTAGTAGGGTTGATTACGCCCTTCGGACGGAAGAGGATTTCGAACCGGAGGGATTGGTGCTGCATGATGAGGCTCCTGCGGTGCAGGGTGTGCTCCCGAGGCCCTTGGGGTTGGGGCTCGAGTAGTGCTCCGGTAATGGACGTCGGGAACGAAGGCGGATGTTCCCCAGCCAGGGACTGTTGATGGCTGCGGATCTCGGCCAGTGCAAGCAACACCTGATGGGTGTCCAGGCTGGTTAGTCGGAGCCTGCGCATGAAGTTCTTCATTCTCCGTGGCAATAGGAGGTTGCGCTCCAGCAACGAAGTTGACCGGCGGGCTAGGAGGACCCGCCGCTTGGTTCTGCGTGAGTGTTGCCAGCGTTCTAGTGATGGCAAGCAACTGCTCCTGCACCAGTTCATTATGTCGTTTTATTGCTTTGATCTCTTGTCGCATAGGGTGGGCCGCTGGCCCCTTTGTGCGAGGAGCAGGCGGCTGACGTTGAGCGTTTTGCGAGCTCTGAGTATTCTGTCGCGGTCGGAGATTTGGTGCCATGGTTTTCCGGTGAGGAAAGAGTGTGAGTTTATGAATAGAGCACTTGGAGATTAGTCGTTCCCACAGACGGCGCCAAACTGATGCTGCACTTTTCGGCTTGCAATAAGTATGGACTCCGTGACCTGTAGAACACTCAGAAAGATGATCAGAGGACCACCGGATTGGCTTCGGCGGTAGCCGCTCCGATGCTTAAGTAAGAAAAAGAATTGAAAGGCTGTATTGAAAGCCAAAGAATGAGCATAAAAAATAAAGCGTACCTCTAGGGTTTAATTTATAAGCCGTGGCTCTCCTAAGTTGATTAGGATTTGACGCCATGAATATAGGGATTTGATCATCGGAGATTGCAGTTACCTTGTGGAGCGTTGAGTCATAGATGGAGATAATCATAGATAGTAGTTTCCATGTTGAAGACTGTTTCCTTGTTTGCAGACTGTTTCCTTGTCGAAGACTGTTTCTTTATTCCCTGCTCGGCATCCGCTAAGGCGGTGACAAGGTCTGGAGTGTTGATCTGGACCCTGTGATAAGTTCTGAGACCCTTGTCCGGATATATATGCTCTGAAGGTATAAGTTCGGTCACTTCTAACCTTTTGAGCTGATGTGTCAAATGCTGATTGGCCTGCTCTTTTATGGTATATCAGATATGTAGACAACCTAAGAAGTCACTTTAGACTTGGTCATGTATATCAAAAAGATAAACATAAGGGGCTAGGTACCATGAATGTGGGGGTTTGAGCCTTATATCCCTTTTATTTCTTTAATCTTACCCTAGCTTACATTGTGTCCTTAATACTAAAACCACCTCGAGGTTTTGCTTGCTTAAGGGAATTGTCACATTTTAACTAAGTGCTCTTTCAAAGGGTCTTACAAAAAATGAATAGATCATGTAACAAACGGTTTCAGAAAATGTATTTTTTCCTTCATTGTTTACACCATATTTCTTCTTCATTCCTTGGAAACTTTTCAAAGTAACTCATCCAGGTGCTTTATCTCTACCTGTTTATACCAAATTGCTTTCTTATGCCTACCTATTTTCTAAAGTAACTCATTCTTGCTTCATAATGGACTCCCTTATACCTTATCTATTCTAAGGATAACCTGCACTCTTACAGATCATACAATTTACTCTAATCAGGAGACTCTTTCAGGCCAATATGAGAACCTTCTTCCATCTTAAATGTTTTATTTCACCTTTATTTTTCCTTGAAAACTTTGCTTGTGTCTTAGGTAAAGTCTCCATCACTCTGGCTTGCTTAAAGCTTCTTTAATTTGATGACTCCATCCCAATATGCTCAGTCAAACATACGGTCTTTTATGACAATTGATGATTCTCCTTTTCTCAAATAATCAAGATGAATAATGCTCAAAATAGTTTTATGAGTTTTTCAATAAATCTCCCCAAAGCATTTGGAAAAGACAAAGGATTTGATCCATGAACTAGATGTCAAGTCTTTGGCTAGTCAAGTTTCCTAAGCCTTCAAACCCTCAATCTATAGCTAGAGCAAATTTTCTCAAATCATCATTAGTTGGTATGAATGATACCTCAAAGATGGGCGAACCTCATTACTTAAACCCGAGCAATAGTTCTTTTGACCTAAACAACTAACTTGATTGCTAGTGATCTAAGGGCTAGCAAAGTCCAAGCCAAACTCTTAAATGTTTCAAAATATCTTTTAAGAAAAAAAAGGGTCCATTGAAAAGAAATCACCAGTTTCATGTTCATCATTCTTACAAATAATCAATTATGGTCAAAACTAGTCCTTTGTTAGTTGTCTTAAGTGCATGCTCCTCATTTGAGTATTTTTACCCTCACATCAACACCTTTAGTCCTATCACTTCTTATCTAAAAATCTCTCAATACAAGTGAAAGGAATGAGTCTCGTGATCTAGAATCAAAATCAGGCCAAAAATAGTTTTTTTTTTTTTATGAATCCACGAGCTGTAACAAACATCATACTGAAACCCTTGTTTGTGTGCCAATTGGTACATTACTCATAGATGGGTCATTTGTCCCAATTTAGCCCATTTCTAACCCTTTTGGTCTAATTTGACTTCCTTTAGAGCGAATCATCCTAAACTTTTCATTTATGAACTCCGATCATATTTAGTTAATATGGATTTACGACATTCCCAAGAAAGTGTTAAACCATCGATTGGTATGACTTGAGTCTTTATCAAATCTTTTCTCATGGAGTTAATTTAACTTTAACTCATCATTCTCTCAGAAGAGTCACTCCACAATAGAGATAAACTGTGTTGGAGTTAGCTAGCTACAGTCTCATAAAGGCAATGCCAAATTTTCCTTATTGGAGTTAATCTTAATTATCTCCCCAGCATCTCATAATCGTTAAATTCATTTCCAAAGAACCAATTTTGTTTCCTCCCCTCAAAGAGTCATAACCACCAAGTCATCCCAATGATTCAATTCTTTCCCAATAGAGTTAAGTCATTTTCTTCCCTATACAGTCATACAAAATTCCATCATTCTATTGGAGCTAACCAAAGTCATCTCTCCAGTGAGTCACAATCTAATGTAAAATCATTTACCCATAGAGTTTTGACCCCTACAAAATCAGTCCGAAATCATTCTCAATTCTTGACACCTAATAAGATAGAGTTTCCTTTAGGTAAAGTTTTTCAACTCATGAGAGTCATGATCTCATGAAAGACTTACTAGGATAGAATTCTTTTTAGGAAAACCCTAACAACATAGCATCTCTTTAAGGCAAGTTATCCAACAAGGGCATAACCTAAAGAAATCCTGTTAGGATAGAGTTCCTTTTAGGCAAGCCGTCTACCAAGGGCATAATATCATAAAATCTAATTAGGATAGAGTTCTTCTTTAGTAATCCGTCCATCAAGGACATTATCTCACTAAAATCCTATTAGGATAGCATTTATTTTAGGAAAATCTTGCCAGAATAACATTCCTTTCAGGCAATCCGTCGATCAAGGGTGTAATCTCGTGAAATCATATTAGGATAGAGTTCTTTTTAGTCAATCCATTCGTCAAATACATAATATCATAAAATCTTGTTAGGATAGAGTTCCATTTGAGCAAGTCGTCCACCAATGACGTAATCTCATAAAATCCTATTATGATAGGGTTCCTTTCAAGCAAGTCATCCATCAAGGACTTAATCTCACAAAAATCGTTTTATGATAACATTCTTTTTAGAAAAACCTTGCTAGGATAACATTCCTTTTAGGCAAGTATATGTGGTTAGTTGTGTGTCCATTTATGAAAAAATAAGTGATATTATATACGGTTAGTTCCAAATAATGTTATTTTCTCTTTGTTGATGCCAAGTTTTTTTTAAGAAAACGATAAGGTATTACAATATATGAATCAACTAAACACTACCAATCAACCAATATAATCAACCTTACAAGATAGGAGCCTCTCAAATATGGGCCCTGAAAAGCAACCCAAGCTAGCCCATAACTGGGTAAAAATAATGCTCATACCCCCTCTAATAGGAAGTGAAACTTGAACTCATGACCTCTCATTTGGACTAGCCAACTAGAATAACCCCAGTTGGTTCGATGCCAAGTTATTTATTAATTTTACTTACATTATCTATCAAAACAAGAAATATGGAGGTAAATAAAAAATAAAAAGGATGTTACTTTATTTTATAAAATACAATTATATATATATGTATATATATATATATATATATCTATGTTATCTAAACTTTCATCGTGAGACTAAAAGATCTCATTATAAATATTGAATATATAGCACAAGAACTCATTACATATAAAAAAACAAACAATTTCTTTGATTATATTTATTTACCAAAAAAACTCTTTTATTATATTCATGTAATCAAGAAAGAGGGGAAAGGATGCCCTATTATCAAATGTAACCCCATCTCAAACTCTATCAGAATTTATAAGAAATTTCTAAAACTGGTTCAAAAAGAAATGGAGTACAAAATATCTGTCATGCCCTGGGCCCTAAAGACCCGAGAATGACCTTGAAGAATAAGGTCAACTACGTAAATGACTCCTATAATCCCAGTCCATTCTTATTCCATTTCTCAATTCATATCTTTTCATTGGAATCTTCACAATACCAATAGTCATTTCATATATCCCATTTATCATTATCAAAAGTGCACAAACAATCAATCACTAAAGAGGCTGAGGTCACCTTAAGGCAATCCTGCCTTATCCCCGAAGGAACGTATATATCATCATACATATACAAATCAAATACAAGTTTTGGATTCCATGGTTTTCACATTTACATTATTAAGACCGCAAGGTCACTTACATCAAAAATTAAATAACAAAATGAGTGGTTCTTCTAGTCCACACCGTCAAGTTGTCAGTTCCTTATCATTACCTGCATCTAGTAGGGGTCAAAACAATAACTCTAGTAGAGATTCTAAAATAGGAAAGGTCAATATAGTGTAAGGTGTAGGCATGTGACATGTGTAGTGCCCACGAATACATATGCATCATATAATCTAGATATTTATCACATCATCACCCACTCAATTAATCAACTCAATCATATAAGAGATATAATGAGCAATACATGTAAATGAATATCACGTAATTCATAACACAATTATCACATGGATCACAATGAGAACATCCATTTCATCAAGTAAACCATAACTATCAATGAAGGCCACATAATTCACAAAAAGAATGTAGGCATTCATCGTGTAATTCATAAGCAAAATTCCAATTCCATTTCTCTCAATTCAAATTCTGTCGCCACAAATTCAATCCCTAATGGCCTTCAGAAAAGCTTAGCGCTTCACGAGCTATCAACCTGTTGGAAAGGCACCACTACTTGTGCAGGGTTACGGTTCAAAACTAAAGGGGGACACAATTCCAGTCACAAAATATATCCCGGTATATAGCGCAATCTCACAAGCACTCAACTCTCTCTATTCCATCAATCAAATCTTTCATTTCCTTATCGTCCATAATATCAATAATCTCACCAAGTTCAGCCATTTTCAAGGAAAGAACATTCACATCATCACAAGTCATGTCACTAGTACATCAAGAGGCAAACATATTTCCATCATTCATTAACCACAATGAAAACAAGATATTCAAAGAAAGTTCCAAGACAATGGTGTTTAGTTATTCAAGAATTGTTCACATAAACTAATGTATATGTGTATATATATATATATATATATATATATATAAGTTCACATCAATAGAACCGTAATACATAAATGAAATGGTCGAGTTTCATAGATCTAGAGACAAGGTCGGCATTCATTACATACTCCACATGATTAACGTGTACATGTCAAGAAACATGTGCATGGATCTAAGAAAGATTTACACATGATACATACAAAGAAATTCAAAAAGAAATGAGATTTAATACATGAAATCCTTTTGTAAACACCCAACATTCAACCCAAGTTAGAAATCCTTACCTCAAAGCTTGAGAAAAATAGATTTGTGTTATAGAGAGATATGTTCCAAAACCCTAGCTTCAATTCTTGCTCCCAAACTATATGAAAATATTTACGTTGTTTATATCACTCAATCGAACTAAATCCATAAGAAAATTTAAGAGATTCGAAAGGAAAAGGAAAACCCTAACTTTTACCTCTTGTTCTTGAAGAATCTCTTGAAATCCTAGCTTTCAATTGGTGAGAATCTTCCCCAAACATGAATCCTTATAGTAAGATGTGTTTGTGTGGCTCGATATCTCTTAGGAGTCCAAGAAATCTCAAAACCCTAATTCCTTTTTAACTTGAGAGAGATTGGAAAATAAGAAAGATAGTGAAGTTATGAGAAAATGGCTTTTGAGTATGCATATAAAGTGATCTATCATACGCTCATTCAAATGAACAAGGTCTCATTCAAATGAGTCTGCCTTCGTTCGAACGAGCATTCGAACGAAGGTCGGATGAAGGGTTCCATGTGCTCGTTTGAAAAAACTCCCTTTCGTTCGAACGACGACCTATGACTTGGCTTCCTTTCTGATTTTACACTCCATGTTTACCTTCCTAATTTATTCCATATACATCATCAATACCCTATATTACATTATTCAAGTTTTTCCCACCTTATTTGTCACATCCCAAATGCCCACCCTATGAAGATTAGGGATAATGACCGACCAGTTAGGCACCTCGCCTTTTGTAGTATATTGATGATGTGTCTAACAGAATGTCTCTTTACATATCCACGTAGATTCCATTCAATTATATAAAGTTGTGCAACGGAATCTAAGTCTGTAAAAAATTTTATTTGAATGCAGCCACACTTGGCAGAGTATAAGCAACATTCCATTAGAGTTATAATAATATGAGCCTAACATTAGATTACACATGAGTCTCTGAACCAATACATCATCGGTGAATTCTTGTTATACATTTTTAGAAGGTGTATTTTTGCTCGACAAGTCTGGTACTGTTCAGTTTTGTAGTTTTGCAGTTTGATATTCTTAATATTATAGGTGAAAATTTTATTGATTGGTGGAGTTGTCTAGTAGTTAGATGGATTTCTTTGGATGATAAGGATCATTTACAATGACTAGTTGTATTTCTTCTATAGTATATTTGGAAATCTTGAATTGATTGTATTTTTGAAACGAGAAGCCTTCTCCTCTTGTTGCTATTACTTGTGGCCAACAGGCAGCATTTGAATTTCCTATGGCTATGGTGGATGGTGATGCAATCCCATATGATCAAGTTTCTTATTCCTCTCTTCATTTGGTTTCCATGTGGCTTCCTTCTGATTCCACTCTTTACAAATGGAATGTTGATGCTGCTTGGGTTAGGGAGTTATGTTCTAGTAGGGTTGGGGTTTTGGTTGTTATTCGTAATTCTTCTGTTGCTTTCGTGGCTACTTTTCCTAAAATGAGAACTAATGTTAGTACTCTTTTATTAATGGAGGCCTATGTTCTTGAAGGTTTGCGGTTTTACTTGAAAACATGTTTTCGTTCTATTGAATTAGAGTCAGACAATAAGTTTCTGATTGATGTTTTGTGTGACAAATTGAATCTTCCTCTTGGTTTAGATGTGATCGTCCATGGTATTTTTCATCTTCAATAGGAGGTAGGTGTCTTTTGTTTTGGCCATGTTAAGCAGACGAGGAATATGGTAGCTTATGAGTTGGGAAAGAGAGTTATTTCTAAGGAGGGCTTTGTTGTTTGGTTTGAGGATCTACCTCACTAGTTGGAGGTTCTTTTGGTTTCTGATTTACTTGTATCCTAATTTCATTTGGTATTAATAAAATTTCACTATTTTCTATTGGTAAAAATAAAAAGAATGGAGAATGGTTTTCCCATTAATTGATGGTTGCTTTTTGTCACACCTATGACTTTCAGGGCTGGACTAAGGGGTCATTTGGACCCTAAAAGGAAGATAATATGATTAATCATACTAGTCAAGTGTATGAAATACATGAGATTTTTTTAAATGATTCCTTAATTAATTCCCTTTAATTCTTTTCCTTGAAATCGTTTCCTTTAACTGGTTTTGGTTCGGTCTCATGATTAGACTTGTTCAAGTCCCATAATAGGATAAAATTAAATTGAGTGCTATCAATGCAGCTATACCAAAAATCCATCAACATTGTTTAATAAGGTAATGTCCAGAGTTGACTTTATAGTCCAATATACATCCCACATACAACAAGGTCTGAGAAGGGTACATGCACCCTTAATAAATACAATGAATTACTATAATGTACATCAATGTAACTAAATGTCTTTGTCTATTCTGCAAGTCTGCCATAACTGGCGTCTCTCAATCCAATACCTGCCACTCCCATGAACAGCAAGGGTGAGCTATAATGCTCAGTAGGGTTTTCCAAAACACACAAGCAAGTGCAAAACTAATGCAAGTCCAAAGAGGACAATTCTTAATGTCTATTATACATCACAAGCACATAATAACAACATATACCACTCATAGGCAGAGGTATAACTATCAAGAGTGTATGGCACCATTACGTGTGGTTTAACAATAATAGCTAGGCAGTTAGTATGTATATTTACATTAAAACGAACACAAAACCTGAGTATAGTCATACTAACCCCACAATGCACCTCTATTTCCTATTTAAAGCCACAAAAATAATATATATCCCATGATAATATATATATATATATATATAACAGATTGGCAGCACTACCAACACGGTCATCAACCAAATAATCAACAAGGCGTGGTCACCACATAGTCCTAGTACATATTGGATACAACCATTATATACAAGTCAATCATTATCTATTGCATTCATCCAAATAACCGATGCAATCACTCAATGCATAATGCACAACACTTTCATGAATACAGTATGATATGCTTATGATTTCATGATGCCTTTGACATATGCACAAGTCCCCCGAAGTGCTTGTATCATGCCCTTTCATGAGTTGCTAACTCATAGGCATGGGAAACCTCCCGCACGAGGTTACGATCTGTAACCAAAGGGAGTCACCATCCCCATCATAATTATCGATGCTCACATTCTCTCACTATCACACAAATCCACATAATCAAGTTTACACAAATCTCACACCACTCAAGTATGATCAGAATCCTCAATTCCACATATCCATTCAATCTCATACTACTCTGGTAGGCTCAATATCATCATGTCCTCCACTCAAATCTCACACCACTTAGGTATGCATTAACAGTATAAATGACACGAAACATCAAAGTTCACACCAATAGCCAATAAGTGAAATGCAACATATTCGAATTACCATTAATCATATAAACCACAACGTTCATAGATATACATTCATAGCAGAAATGTAAACAATATTAAGCATGATAGTCACATTCACATTATAATATCAGGCAGGAGTTTAACATCATGATGATCATAATAATAATCGTAGCATACTGATAAATAAATGACAATGTATTTAATAATAATGATAGACATATATGTCAACAGGTCAGGACCTCACCCTAGTCCTAATCATCATCGCACTACAAGAAAACACTACATGTGTTATTCATAATGTGTCTCAAATACCTTACACACTCACTATTCCATCCCCGGGACCACCTTGATCCTTAATATTAAGGTATCTTGTCAAGTATTAATGTTATCTAAGGTTAATTACATATTAGCCTACACACCGAGTACCTGTTTGCTCAAACAGATATGAAAAACGTGTTTTTGACCTAAAAAAATTTAAAGAAGCCTTATCGTACTATTTCTAAGTCATTTGAATGTCTTTTAAACCAATAAAGGTGTTTTTGTAATTTATTGGACAAGTTATGTGTCTATCGAGACACTGTCTCACAAAATAGACATTGGAATCAGATCCAGAAGGTCCAAAAACCTTAAAGATAGTCTCCATATATTTTATTAACTCTTTTAGATATTTGTTCCATGCCTAGGGGTATAATGGTAATTTCACATATTCATTTGGGACCACCCTAAGTCCTCATTTCATTAATCTGATGTCATATTTGAGTTCCTAACGTCTAAAAACATTTGGAATGCCTTTTCCGGATCTTAATGTGGCTTTTAACTGTTCAATTTAAGTCTAGGGGTATAATCGTCCTTTTATCAATTTAGGTAAGACCATCACCGGGTCTCAATTTGTTCAATTTGATCATATATTTAAATTCTGGGCATCCAAAGATCTTGGAATAGACCTTTCTAAATATTAATTAGCTTTTATATTTCTTAATTTAGCATTAGGGGTATTTTCATAATTTTTCATATTTAGGTGGGACTATTCTGGTCCCCGAATGCCCAAACGGACATTGAGTTTAGAACGTCCAAAAACCTTAAAAAAATCAAATTTTTCATTTTAATTGCATCTAAAATTCAATTTATTAAAAAGAGGTGCATTTTTCTAATTTTATACTTTTTGAACTAGTTCAACAATGGACCTTTTAAAACCTTGAACTGGTTTATTTTTGAACCTTAAGGCCAAAACTCAATTTTTTCAATTTGTTCAACCAAACAGCCTCTAAGGCTGCATAACCCACTGACCGACTCAAATACCTGTTTGACTGAACCGGTTTGACTAGTCAACGGTTGACCATTTGACCCGTCAGCGGCGAGGTCCAGTCGTCTTTTCTGGCTAGGTTGCCAGAACCCTCACCGGAAACTAGAAAAGTTTGATTTTTCTTTTTCATTTTTCTTGCACTGTTTTCAACCCTCTTTTATCCTAAATCAATTTAAACTCCATTAAATATCTTTTCAAATAGTTTTTGTGGATCAAGAGGCCAAGGAACAAGGGTTTCTGGTGAAACCCGAAATTCTGACGATAAGCTACGACCACTGGTTTTTCCAGCCATCAATTTTGGTTCTGTTTCTTCCCATTCAGTGTTTGGAGGCCTAATTTATCCTTCCTAGGGCCTAAAAATGCTTCATATCTCATGGAGACCCAAATATAGGTCTCCTTTGTAAAACACACACTAATGCACACACCTACAGATAGTTGCACATACACTCGTCCAAGCACACATTCAGGCACTGTAAAACATATATTTCATCCCCAAATTAAACGTTTAGACTAAATGCAAGGTTTAAAATTCCCTACCTGTCCTCCATGACTCACGACTAGAAAGAGAGTCTAGAGAGAGAGCGCTTGCACCGAGCTCCCATGGTAGCCGTTCATTCAATCCAGTCTAGTCCTACCCTCAGTTCATTCTTTCCTTTCTTCTTTCTTCTTTTCTTTTTTCTTCTTCTTTTCTTTTCTTCTTCTCCTTCCTCTAGTTTGAACTCACTATGTATGTCACACGCACACACACATGCCACTCACACCCTCTCTCTCTCTCTCTCTCTCTCTCTCTCTCTCTCTCTCTCTCTCTCTTTTCCATACATATACAACCCTCACACTCACACTATTACAACTTCCTTCATCTCTCAAAATACATACAAAACACACAAACACACACACACACCCTCTCAAACACACACTCACACATGGCCATAGGAGGGAAAGTGAGAAAAAAAAACGAAAAGGTTTAAAATCTGAAATGAGGGAGGGAATGTTCTCCTGCAAGAAGGGAGAGAGAGAGAGAGAGAGAGAGAGAGAGAGAGAGAGAGAGAGAGAGAGAGGGTTTGTCTCATCAAGTCATTCATGTGTCATTTTTTTCTCCTACCATGCACCTCACTACATACAATCACCTCCTCTCATACTACCAAATCTTGACACTGGTCCACATTTTAGAACATCACACTTAGTTTCTTGGAGAAGCTTTTCACAGTTCCTGATACACCACGTGGCCAATTGGCCAATTGTATATGCACAAATGCGAGGCAATAAACTGATTCAGAATTTTACTAAAATTGGAACCCTATCTAATTTCGATGCATTGATTCCAAATATGTAGTTCATTTCTCCAAATTCAACCATCTTAATTTTCATATTTATCTACGTCCTGTAGATGATTGTATGGCCCCGTGACTAATACTAGTCCTGAATAAATTACCAAAATTTTCAACTAAGCCTCATTACATCATATTGATGACTTATCAACTCATTTCACAATTTATCTGACATATCTTTAATAACTTTCCAGTCTGACCTTAGTCTATACAAACAATTTACCAAATTACACTTTGATAATTTTTTGGGTCCTTACACTTTCGGTCTCCAAAAATGTCAATAATATGTTAGAAAAATCCTTAGCTAACTATTTAGGGTATGAACATGAAATATCACTGATAATTTTTAAAAGTTTGTGTTTGAATATACATATTTATCATTTTCAATGGATTCATTTGGAAAAAAAAAAAAAAGGAAGAAGAATTCATCATATTTTCTTAAGTAATCATCTTTAAATTTCTCCTAAATAAAAAATTGATGATATTTAACGTCATTGTTGAGATAATTACCATTTCTTTAAATGTCTTCATTCAAATAAATTATAAATGGAGTTGCTCAAATTTGAGGAATGTGGAAACAGGCCCTAATTTAATTAAAAACAAAAAATTTAATAACAAACATGATTGGTGGGCAATCAAATCCAAATTATGCAGTTCAACAGGCCATTGATTTCTGAGTTATCTCACTTGAGTTGAATGTGAGAATGCCACCCAACTTTGTCTCCTTCTTGATTCTGACCAGAGTCATGCTACTCTTCGTAGGCTGCTTTCATTTATAAGAACATGTTTACAATAATGTACTAATTAATAGTGAAGAGATAAGATAACCAATTGTTGAGAGAAACCTTGAAATTCTTTTGCTGTCCCTTTCGACCGACTTTGACGGTGTTCATGTTACTGGATGACACGGTACGCTGATTCTGATGTTTCTATGCTTTTATATATATATATATATATATATACACACGCTCTTTGCAAATACAATATTAAGTCCAGTAATATATACTTCTTAAATTCGTGTAATTATAATTAAAATAAATAATACAAAATCATAATTACCGTAGTTATCACATGTAGTTTTATTTCGCGCAATGTTATTTCTATTATAATATTTTACTAAATTTTTTAACTGCTAATTTATCTATTCAGATATTAATTAATTAAGTCTCTTAATATATATGCAGTGCTAGTTAATTAAGTCTTTTAACTTTAGTCAATTAAGCTTTATGTATTCACTAGCACCAAGAAAATAAATTTACTATTACCAAAAAATTGAATTTATTAATAAACGAACAATCACGTAAGTAGATAAATTTCTTTAGTAAAATGTTGTGACAAAGATAAAGGTAGGAAAGAGGCTTATTGTGTGCATTAATTGTGAAGCTACCATTCTCTTCGTTATTAATTAATAAAAATTTCCATTGGATAAAACAAACTAAGAAAATAAAATACGTAATATATTTATTAAGCACAATTGCGGTTCTAATAAAAACACCATTAATTTCAATAAAAATTTGTGTATATATATATATATATATTAAAATTAATAAAAAATATATTTATTTACAATTATTTAATATTAATAAATCCAAAAAAATAACTTATTTTAATAAAATATATAAGCACTGTTAAGAATTCCTAGCCTCAATTATGGGTGGAAATGCATTGTTAAGAGTTCCTTCTGCTCTTCAAAATTGAATCTGGGGTCATAACCTTTCTTAAAGAAGAAAAAGAAAAGCAACAAAAATTTAGAGGTCTGAATTTTTTTTCTTCTTCTATGTTTTTATTTATTATTAATTATAAATGATTTTTTTTATTTCCTATTCCTACATTGCACGGGTTTTACAAAAATAAATTTATAATAAAAATAATTCTTTTATAAATATTTTGGTTATGTTTTCTTGTTCTTAAATTTAACATGTATATGTATAAAGTAAATAGTTATCACAAGTACAATTAAGATTAGTGGGTGATTAGCATTGGAGCAATGTTTTAATGTTCATATGATTACGCTCATCTGGTGCCCTTTACTTTTACATTGGATGGGACCGTGGGCTCCACAAATAGTAGATCTTATCCGTGGGTGATCAGCAAGTTAGTACAAACAAGTAGCATTGTGGAGTAGATAGTTGTTTAAGTGGCATGAGGGACTACCCTTCTCCCATGTGCCACGTAAGATTTTGAGTTGAAGAAAAAAAAAAAAAAGTTTAGTGATAAAATAATAAGAAAAAATTCTAGAGTCATTCAAATTAGTTTTGAACACATGACTTAAATGATCTCATGCCGATTCTTTAATTTTAAACATAGGCCACATGTCATAACTAATTTTTTTATACTATTTTATTATTAGACTTTTTTAAAAAAAAAAATAAAGACTACTCTCTCGTCACTACATTACTATAATATATATATATATAAATAAATAAATGTGTGTATAATTTATATGTATTTATATTTATGTGTTTACATATATATTATGCATATATACGTAGCAAGGTGGTGAGGGTTGAAGTGGCATGGTGGTAACACTAACCCATTAATCACGTGAAGACTAGATTCGATCCTTTGTATCTGGCAGAAACTTGAAAATATAATAATAAAAGGTAGCACGGATCATTTACTGGTTCCTTTTTCTTTTATTTTTTTAATATCAAATCGGTGCAAAGATGATGCTATGTTTTGCTCACACCAAAATTGGAAGAAAAATGAGATAATTAGTTAAATTACACTTATATATATATATATATATGATGCTGCATTTTTTGACCCACGTATGCTCCGAGCTCGGCTCTTTAAAAAACACTCAAAGAAAAAAATCAGAGGACCACCGGATTGGCTCCAGCGGTAGCCGCTCCGATTCTTAAGTCAATAAACTGAATTGAAAGACTGTAATGAAAGCCAAAATAATGAGCACGAAAAAAAAAAGCGTACCTTTAGGGTGTAATTTATAGATGGTGGCTTTCCTAAGTTGATTAGGATTTGGAGCCATGAAAATAGGGATTTGATCATCGGAGATAGTAGTTTCCATGTTGGACATTGTATCAAAATAAAGATAACCATGTGTGGCAGTTTCCTTGTAGAAAACTGTTTCCTTATTCCCTGCTCGGCAGATATTAAGGCGGTGATGAGCTCTGAATAGCGGAGAGTGCTCTGAAGAGCGGAGAGTGCTCTGAAGGTCTGTGCTCAAACCTGTAGGTTATGCAAGAATGTAGTTCTACTCTAAAGGTACATGCTCTGCCCTTTAAGTTCTATAAATGTGTTTGGAATGGCCGAACGCGGTTGATTTGAAGACATACGTGTCAAGTGATGATTGGTCTGTCATTTTGTGGTATATCAGTTACTCCCCCCCCTAAGCCCTAGTTCGATGTCAACGAGCAACAAGGGCTATGTGATTTTGAAAAGCCATGCGCCCTGTCTGTTCGTTTTCCAAGGTGACTGTTGGTGCGTCATTTATTGCGCAGCCGATGGTTGGGCTTTCGAAGCCATCATTGTACATAACCGTCATAGCGGTTCGGCTTGGTGGGCCCACATTTCGAAAACATATAAAAGAGTGGGGAAGGGTTTCATATGCCTTCTTTCTTCACTTGTTTTCACTGTATTAGAAGTAATTCCGCCATTGTTGAGCTTGAGCATCCAGTGCCTCCCGATTTTTGAAAAGTGCTCGTTGTTCGAAGCTCTATTTTCTGTTTAATTTCAGGTTCGATTTCGGTTTTTAATACTTTTTTAATTTCCTCATCTGCTTCTTTCAATCTCTGATAATGTCTGGTTCCTCACCCTCTCCTAGTTCTAGTGGTGGCACAGGAAGCCTGCTTGTGTCGCCCCAAGCCCAAGCCCAAGCCCTAGATAGTCATCCCTTTGGCGATGCCAGAAATAGGTCGGTAGGATCCCCCTCCAGTTCGGAGGTTAGAATAGTAGACGCATTCTTAGAACCTCGAAATAGGGTTGGTGAGGCTTCTGGTCGACCCACTCAAAGGGAAGAAAGGGCTAGTGCCATTACTGAACGTATGCTAGAAGAGTTGTGGGAAAAGTATAGTTGTCCCTCAAATGTTACCTTTATGGTTCCGAGCGACCTAGATCGCCCATATGATGTCGGGGCGGGAGAAATATGCGTTTATCTTGCCTGGTTTGAAATGGGATTAACACTCCCTCTTCCTGAACTGGTTAGGCAATTTTTTAGTTGGTTTAAGGTTTGTTCTGCCAACCTTAATTTGAACAGTTGGCGGCACCTCCTAAGTTTTATAGTATTAGGGCATCAGAATAATGTAGATGTGTCCCTTGACCTGATTCGTAGTAATATGGATCTGAAGTACATGAGGTCGGAGAGCCTCTTTTACATGTCTTTTGACAAGGGGTTCAGACCCCTATCTTCAGTACCCTCTTCCAATAAGACTTAGAAGAAGTGGTATTTCTTCATTGGAGGAGCGTGGAAGCGTGAAGACTTCCAAGACCATATCTCGACATTCCCTCGTACCACAAGACCTAAGGGTGAGACCCATTTTTCTTTAGGCTATTTCGGCTTTACTCTGACTTCCGAGCTACTGAACTAAGATGATATTTCTTGTTTCCATGCAGATAGGAGTGCTTGGAAGAGACCTGACTTTACCCCCGAACCCCAAGATCAGTAACGTCAGCTTTTTCAAACTTCTAACCGAGATCATACCGTTATTGTCACTTTGGAGAATTTGATGGCCGCCAACGCCTGTACTGTAGAGCTTAGAAAAAGGCTAACATCAAAGTGGTCAGAGCTGGAGCCACAGTCGGTGGGGGAGACCTCTTCCCAACTTGAGCCCGAGCCTCCCCTGCAGGTGAAAATGAGGAGGTTGATTTCTGGCTCTCTAGAACCTACTCCACCAGAGAGTGAGATGGAGGCCCAAACAGTTGTCCCGATCTCGGTGGTCCCTCCTGCCCCTTCCGTTCCAAGCAAGCGAACTGGGAAGGGGAAAGCGTCTGCCACTCCCCCCCAACCGTCCGATGAGCCGGACTACTTGATCGCCAAGAAGGCCTTTGACTACATCTGGTCCAAAGGCCCTCATCGGTATAGGGGAGAGAATCCTGAGAAACTGATGACCGAGATGATGAGTCTCCATATGAAGGTAACTTCTGAAAACTTTTTTGTCCTTCTTGTTGTCTGTTTGTGAATTTGGCTTGACCTGTTTACTTTGCTTTGTGCAAAGCATGCATAGTTTGGCCCTCTAATGGTGACTCCTCTGAATTCAGAGGAAGTTGAAAAGCTCAAGGCCAAGCTGGATGAGGTCAGACTGGAGCTCGGAACAGCTCAGTCCAAGGCTCATACTGCAGAAGAGAGTTTGAGGGAGGCCAACAACAACTTGGCCGTTCTAGAGTCTGAGAGGGATCTGCATGTTCGGGAGGCCGAAGGACTTCAGAGGGAGATACTTGATCTTTGAAGCTCCTTTGATTAGAAGCTCCAGGACGCAGTTGATCACGCCAGGACTAAAACCGAGGCAGAAATGAGGGAGGAGGTTGAGAAGATGGGCGATGACCTGATACAATTCGGCTTTGAGAACTTCTGATCCAAGTTTTTCCTCAAGTTTCCTGATTTTGACATGTCGTCAATTGTTGCTCCTAGAGTTACCTTTTCTATTGTTGTTGCCTCGAGCAAAGAGGCCACGTCCTATGTTCCTCTTTCAACAGAGGAGCCTACCCTTTCTGATAAGGCTTAGGACTTCTTTTTGTATATTTTTGCCCCCTTTTCTCTTTACTTCTGAACTTTAATAGACTGGTCCATATTTATTAATGAAATTATCTTTCTTCAGATCTTTCAGTGTCTTCGTTCTGGTACTTGTGAATTTTGTTGTGATTGCTAAGCAGACTATGTACTGTCCTAAGTTATTGATGCTCTGTAGTGTATAAATGGGCTTCGACCCTTGTAATTGAAGTAAGTAAACTTGTTCAAGAACTAACTGTAATTCCTTTGATTGGCCACGGAAAGATAATAAGCAACTAAGCCTAACTCTTGAGATTGGAGGGGTTTGAATCTTGAACTTGTTCTGAGTAACCTGGACGGCAGTCATTATAGGAACCAACCACCTAGAGCTTAATTTTTGAACAAAAAGACTTGTAATAATCAGTCATTATAGGAGCTAACCACCCAGAGCTTAACTGCCGAACAAAAAGACTTGTAATAAAATGGAGAAAGATCCTTGATAGTTAGCACCCTTCTTCAGAACTTATTGATAACAAGTTGAGCAATCAGAATCACAACTGCTAGTTTGAATGAATGTTCGCAGTCATGTAGCTGAGCAGTTGGGTTGATTCCTTCCCCTTTGGTTTGGGAAATAACCATGTAGCTTTAGTGAGATGGGCCAGACATGAAGGTCGGTATCTTAAGATGGACCAGACACGACGTTTGTACATTAAAATGGACCAGACACGAGGTTTGTACATTGAGATAGACCAGACTTAAGGTATGTACATTAAGATAGACCAGACTTAAGGTCTGTACATTAAGATGGACTAGACTTAAGGTCTGTATATTAAGATGGACCAGACCCGAGGTCTGTACATCGAGATGGACTAGACTTGAGGTCTGTACATTAAAATTGACCAAACACGAGGTCTGTACATTAAGATGGACCAGACACGAGGTCTGTACATTAAGATGGACCAGACTTAAGGTCTGTATATTAAGATGAACCAGACTCGAGGTCTGTACATCGAGATGGACCAGACTTGAGGTCTGTACATTAAGATGGACCAGACACGAGGTCTGTACATTAAGATGGACCAGACACGAGGTCTGTACATTGAGATGGACCAGACTTAAGGTCTGTACATTGAGATGGACCAGACTTAAGGTCTGTACATTTAGATGGACCAAACACGAGGTCTGTACATCGAGATGGACCAGACTTGAGGTCTGTACATTAAGATGGACCAGACACGAGGTCTGTACATTAAGATGGACCAGACACGAGGTTTGTACATTAAGATGGACCAGACTTAAGGTCTGTACATTAAGATGGACCAGACTTAAGGTCTGTACATTAAGATGGACCAGACACAAGGTCTGTACATTGAGATAAAAACACTTCATGAAATATTTGAAATGAAAAATTCTTTATTGATAATACTTTCGTAAGTGTTCCATATTCCAAGGCCTGGGAACAGGTTTCCCATCCATGCTTTCTAACCAATAAGTGGTCGGTCTTACTGTTTTGGTGACTCTATAGGGGTCCTCCCAATTGGGTAATAACTTTCTCATGGTGGGATCCTTGGTGTTCTGAAACACTCTTCTTAGGACAAGGTCTCCAACTTGGAAGCTAGCAGGTTTAAGCCCTAGTTTTGAGCGGCTAACCATCTTGTGCTGATATGCTTCCATCCTGACCCCAGCTTGCTCCCTTCTTTCTTCAAGCAAGTCCAAGTTTTCTGCGAGCTGCTGGTCATTGGTCTCTTCGTTGAAAGCTTCAGTCCCTAGGGTAGGCATGCTGATCTCTACAAGGATCACTGCTTCGGTGCCGTAGGTGAGTGAAAAAAGAGTTTCTGATGTTGGAGTTCTCCTAGTTGTTTTGTAGACCCAGAATACTCCAGGGAGTTCTTCAACCCACTTTCCCTTAGCTCCCTCTAATATCTTTTTAAGAGCATCAAGGATTGTTCGGTTAGTGACCTCTGCTTGCCCATTTACATGTGGATGACCAGGTAAGGAGAAGTGTTGATTGATATACAGGTCGTGGCAGAACTTTTTGAATGTTTTACCAGCAAGCTGCGTACCGTTGTCTGAGACGATCATGCGAGGTATGTCGAACCTGCAGACTATATTCTTCCAAGTGAGACTTTTGACTTCCTTCTCTGTAATATGTGTTAGTGGCTCTACTTCCACCCATTTTGAGAAGTAGTCAATAGCTACTAATAGATATTTCCTGTTTGGCATGGCTTTAGGCAACGAGCCTATAATGTCCATTCCCCATTGTCCAAAAGGCAATGGGCTTGTGATAGGGATGAGCTCATGGCGGGGCTGGTGTTGGTAAGGAGCGAACCTTTGACATTTGTCACACCTCCGAGCATATTATTTTGCCTTTCTTAGCATTCCAGGCCAGTAATAGCCTTGTGTTAGAGCTCGGTGTGCTATGATTCTGCCCTCATTATGATTTCCACATATTCCTTCATGAATTTCTGCTAAGACGTATTGAGACTCTTCTAGAGACAAACATTTTAACAATGGCTGAGAATAAGATCTTCGGTAAAGCCTCCCATTGATGACAAGGTACCGAGCTGCTTTGATTCGGACTCTTTTTGCCTTATTATTGTCTTTTGGGAGGAGCCCTTCTTTTAGGTACTAGAGGATGGGAGTCATCCAGTTCTGAGGATGTTCTGTAATTTGGGCGACCTGGACTTCTTCGATGCTAGGCCTTGGCTGATAGGAGATTCTTAGCGTAGAGTCCCCTTCTGACTTTATGTGGGATGCCATGTTCGCCAAGGCATCAGCTCTGCAGTTTTGACCCCTTTCTATTTTTTGGATTGAGAATGCTCGGAAGGAGCGTTTCAACAAGGTTACTAGTTCTGCATACCGAAGCATTCTTTCATCTTTGATGGCAAACTCTCCTTGAACTTGGCTGACCACCAATTGAGAATCAGAAGAGACTTCAAGGTTCTGAGCCTCGCATTCTCGTGCTAGCTTCATCCCTAGGATAAGGGCCTCATATTATGCTTTATTGTTGGAGGCTCTGAACCCTAAGCTAACTGCTTTTTCTATTATGAGCCCATCAGGGGACTACAGTACCAATCCGACACCAGCAGCTCGGTCGGTGGATGACCCGTCAATGTATAGCTTCCATGTTCCCAAATCTTCACAAAGCTGTGCCTTGTCCTGTAATGCTGGGGTGAACTCAACGACAAAGTCTGCTAAGGCTTTTCCTTTAATTGAGATCCGTGGAACATAGGATATGTCGAACTCCCCCAGTTCTATTGACCATTTGACTAATCGTCCTAATACCTCTGGCTTCCTTAGCATTAACTTCAAGGGATAAGCAGTTGGAATTTCTATGGGATGAGCTTGAAACTAGGGTCTGAGCTTCCGCGCAGATACTATAAGAGCAAGGGCTATTTTCTCAATCTCGGGGTACCTCTTCTCTGTGTCTAACAGTGCTCTACTGACATAAAATATGGGTCTCTGCATGCCCTTGTCTTGCCTGACTAGTACAGAACTGATAGTGTTTTCGGAGACTGCAAGATAGAGAAGTAGCTTTTCCCCTTGGATTGGCTTTGATAAGAGTTCGGGCGATGCCAGGTATTCCTCCAGTTCTCTAAAACCTTTTTCACATTCTTCTGTCCATTGTAAAGATTTATTACCTTTTAAGGCTTTGAAGAAAGGTAGGCAGCAATCAGTAGATTTGGAGATAAAACTATTCAGAGCTGCAATTCTTCCGTTTAGAGCCTGAATGTCTTTCTTGGTTTTTGGTGACTCCAGTCCAATCAGAGCCCCGATCTATGTAGGGTCTGCTTCTATACCTCTCTGAGAGACAATGTATCCTAAGAATTTTTCCTCTGTTACACCAAAATTGCATTTTGAGGGATTGAGCTTCATTTTTTACTGCCTCAAAATGTCAAACGTTTGAGCCAAGTGCTGGAGGTGGCTACTCTTCCATAGGCTTTTGACCAGCATATCATCAATATAGACTTCCATGGTACTGCCGATCAAAGGGCTGAACATCTTATTAACCAGGCGCTGGTATGTGGCGCCAGCATTCTTTAGTCCGAACGGCATCACTCTATAGCAATAGAGACCTCGTTCGGTTATGAATGATGTTTTCTCCTGATCAAGAGGGTGCATCTGTATTTGATTGTATCCTGAATAGGCATCCATGAAGCTCATAAGTTCGTGCCTTGCTCTAGCATCAACTAATTGATCTATCCTTGGTAGAGGAAAGCTATCTTTGGGGCAAGTTTTGTTGAGGTCTGTATAGTCGACGCAGACTCTCCACTTGCCATTTTTCTTTTTGACCAGAACAGTGTTGGCTAGCGAATCAAGATAAAATACCTCTCGTATCATCTTGGCATTGAGTAGCCTTTGGACCTCTTCGTTGATGATCTAATGCCGCTCTAGAGCGAGTGGCCTTCTCTTCTGCCTTACTGGTGGATGGTCTGGATCCACCATCAGTTTGTGAGTAATAAGGTCTAGATCTATCCCTTCCATATCCTTCATTTCCCAAGCAAACACGGAGAGGTTTTTCTTCAAAAATTTTATTATCATTCTTGCTCAGCAAGTGTCAGGTCTGGGCCTATCTGAAGGTAGTGTCCTTGGGCTTCCGAGCTGACCAGTACTTTAATGGGTTCCCCTATGGGCTTGGCCCTGCTGTCCCTTTCTCTGGGGCTTAGTGGCTCGTCAATCTTAGAAGGACCGTCTTCTACCTCGTGATAACTGGTGTGGACTAGATCCCCACATTCACGGGCATGTAGTAATTGTTATTTGGGGGCCTTGGCCTTAAGTGCAAGGTCATGACATTCTCTAGAAGTTGGTTGGCATCCTCTGATAGAGTAGACAGTCTGATCATGGACGTACTTTAAGCATTGGTGGAGGGTTGAAGTGACCGCTCCCATCTCGTGCAGCCAAGGTCTCCCAATTATGACATTGTAGGGGGATTTGGCATTCAGGACCATATATTCAGTTACTGTGATTTTTTGCTCGTCCCCTTCTCCTACAGTGGTGGCAAGATCAATTCTTCCCAATGGAGTGTTGAGATTCCCATCAAACCCTGCCATAATTACACCAATGGGCTTGATGTCACTGGGGTTGAGCTTCATCTGCTTGAAAGGTTCGTAGAACAGAACGTTCATCGAACTCCCAGTGTCCACAAGGACTCTTCGGATCTCAAAATTGACAATTTTGAGGGAGATGACCAGGGCATCACTATGAGGACAATGTACTCCTGCAAGGTCTTCATCCGAGAACTGGATTTCTCGCACCGGCCTTAACCTTTTTTCCACGTTAGAGATCTGTATGATGCTGGGAGTAGCCTTGGCCTCCCGAGCGTAACGTTTCCTTGATTTGTTGGAAGTCCCAGTTGCAAGGGAATCTACGTGTAAGACAAAGATTACTTGGTTGTTCTGCCGTGGAGGCTCATTCCGTCCTTCCCTTTGTTCTTGTCTCTGGTCAGGCCTCCTTTGCTAGGGCCGATCATCACGGGGGTTCTGCCCTCCGTCCTGCTTGATGAACTCCTATAGTCGTCCTCTCTTTATAAGCTGCTCAATCTCATGTTTGAGAGCCTTACATGTGTTGGTTGTGTGCCCGCAGTCCTTGTGAAAATCACAATACTTGGTTTGATCCCAGTAGTTGGGGTCACCCTTCAAAGGCTCTGGCCATCTCAAGTTCTCTCGAGATCTCATTTGCCGCAGTATGTTGTTTGGAGAGGTGTTCAGAGGAGTGAAATTAGTAAACTCTCTTAGCCCAAAGTTATATAAAGCTCTGGGCACCATTCTTTTTTCTGGGCTTCTGTTTCTCTTCCTAGCCATACTAGGGTCCCTCCTTTGGTCGTCCTTCCTCTAATTGTCTTTCTTTTGGTCATCTTTCTGGGCTTGCTCCTTAATTTTTCGTGAGGTGTCTTTTGCTTCTTCTAGGTTGATGTATTTTCTTGCTCGGTCCATTAGGGTTGCCATGTTGGCAGGGGGACTTTTTGTCAAAGAGTCTCTTAAGCCTCCCTATGCAAGGCCAGAGGCCAAAGCATCTACAAGGAAACTAGAGCTGCAGTCTGCAACCTCAGTGAGTTTGGCATTGAAGCATGCGATATACCCTCTGAGGGATTCTTCCTTTGTTTGCTTTATATTCAACAAGAATTCAGGACCTCTTCTTAGCCTTCTGCTGGTCATGAATCTGTCCAGGAATAGCCTGTCGAGCTCATAGAAACTGGTGACTAAGTTCGGTGGGAGGTGATAGAACCACTTCAAAGTAGTGCCCTTGAGGCTGGTTACGAACGTTCGGCACAGAAAAGCATCAGAAGTGCCGTGTATGGCCATGGTGTGTTGGTAGTGGGAGAGGTGGTCCCCTGGATCCCCTGTCCCATCATAAAGAGTGAACTTCGGGACAACAAATTTCTTTAGCCTCTCCTCGGCCATGATGGCAAGGGTGAATAGAGTAGCAAACCTTCCGAGCAGCCTAGCCAGCTCGTCTTGTTCTGGAGGATTTTGGGCCCCCCTCATAACAATAGTGTGATCCCTAGATTCTGCAACTTCTTCAGCTCTTATTGAGCCCCTTGGTAAGATGAGTTGCTGCGAGTCACGCCTTGCGGCTTCAGGGCCTACATGGACGGGATGATCTCGGTCCATGGGAGGGAGGTTGCTTTGGTCCTCCTAGACTAGAGGTGCAAGTGCTACTTGAGGTTGAGACTCTTGGGGTGCTGGGTTCACTCCTAGAGCCCCAGGAACTGGAACCCTAGTGGTGCTTCGGTAATGGACTTCTGGGATAAAGGTTGGCATCCCTCTGCCAGCAGCTGCTGATGGTTGGGGATCTCCATGAATGTGAGTAGCCGTAGGAGGTTGCTGATTGGTCGTGTTGACTGGTGGATTCAAAGGATTAGCCTCACGACTCTAACTGAGCGTTGTCAGAGTTCTGGATATGGCCAGGAGTTGCTCTTGCATCTACTGGTTTTGCCATTTGACCTAGTCGAGCTCTTGTCACACGGGATCAATCGTTTGTCCTCTTCCTCGTCCGGCAGGCGGTCGGGGTTGAGGATTTTGAGTATTCTTTCTTGGTCGGAGATTGGGAGCCATAATCCTTTAGCAAAAAAGGAGAATGAGTTTTGAATCAATAGAGCACTTGGTAATTGTCGTTTCCCACATACGGCGCCAAACTGATGCTGGACTTTTTGGCCCACGTATGCTCCGAGCTCGGCTCCCTGAAGAATAATCAAAGAAGAAAATCAGAGGACCACCGGATTGGCTCTAGCGGTAGCCGCTCCGATGCTTAAGTCAATAAACTGAATTGAAAGACTGTAATGAAAGCCAAAATAATGAGCATGGAAAAAAAGTGTACCTTTAGGGTTTAATTTATAGATGGTGGCTTTCCTAAGTTGATTAGAATTTGGAGCCGTGAAAGTAGGGATTTGATCATCGGAGATAGTAGTTTCCATGTTAGACATTGTATCAAAATAGAGATAACCATGTGTGGCAGTTTTCTTGTAGAAGACTGTTTCCTTATTCCCTGCTCAGCAGATATTAAGGCGGTGATGAGCTCTGAATAGCGAAAAGTGCTCTAAAGGTCTGTGCTCAGACCCGTAGGTTATGCAAGAATGTAGTTCTGCTCTAGAGGTACATGCTCTGCCCTTTAAGTTCTGTAGATGTGTTTGGAATGGCCGAACATGGTTGATCTGAAGGCATACGTGTCAAGTGATGATTGGTCTGTCACTTTGTGGTATATTAATATATATATATATATATTTAGTGTTTATGACAATTACAGATAATATACCTTATGTTTTACTAATTATATATACTAATTTTTTCATTTATTTATCAGTGCTATCTATCAGTTTCATGCTGGTAATGGAATTCTAGAATTTACATAAACTATGATATATTTATTAGTTTTGTGGGTCAAAAGTTAATATTTTGTTTTTTTTTTGAAAAAAAAAGTCAAATTAGGGCAAGCTAGTTATTTTGATAAGTTTAAATTACTAATATCAGCAAACAATTCTCTATAAAAAAAAATGGATAATTTGTAGCAAATAGTCTAATTAGTCAAACAAAAAAAAGTATATATTGTCTGCAATTGTAAAGTGTAAACATACAAGAGAGATCAACCTAATTTGAAATCGTTTGACATTAGATGTATTACTTCTCTCAATTTCCCTTAAGTTACTCTAAATATATGACATATCATCTATTATTTAGTTATTTTTTTAATAAATATATGATGTAACATGTATTCAATCCCACATTAAAAGACTAATGGCAATGATCCTAATCCGAGATAGTAGACCTGTAATTTATTTAGTTTTATCTAAGAATTGGATTAAATTATCTCTAGTGACGAATCCAGAAATTTTTGTTAAGGTCGATCAAATTGAAAGTATTAAAATTTACAATGATTCATGTGAATATATAAAAAAAAATTAGAAAGGGCGAAGTCCTATTTTATTAAAATATTTTAATAAAATTAGTGGTAAAAAATATAATATCAAAATTTTTTGGGGAGGGCATGGCCCCCACTTGCCTCCCTTGCATCCATCATTGATTATCTCCTTCCTCAAATGATGAAATTTGAAGGATAAAGTTGTTGGGTGGTTGTTATGAATTCGTCTGGATTCTTAAAGACCCATTTGTAATTCGAGACGACACGAAAAAAAATTTTGACTTGTTTTTATTTTTGGGTCCGTTTTATCTCTAATGTTGTAACCCACTTATATAAGGGTATTATTTTTTAGGGTTTTGACTTAGGAGAAGATAGTCGTATTGGGGAAAAAAAGGGTTTTGGGTTTTGGGAGTTTTTTGTTCTTGAAATCTCTTTGATACATAGCGAATTGATCATCGCTACCCGTGAACGTAGGCATCTTGTCGAATTACGTAAATCTTGTATCTTCTCTGTACGTTGTATTTATTTTTACTTATTTAAGACCGATTTATTTATTATTTGTTTGATCACTTCCGCACAACAAAAGGAACCACCATATTCTAAACTTTTGTTTTTTTCCCTCTATTCAGATTAGGTAACAAAAATAATTGAAAGTAACTACAATTTGTAATTGTCAGAACAGTGTGATTTTAGGTAGAGAAGCTTGGGATATTATCCATAAAAAATAGATTGAGGTAGAACATATCTGTCCTAGTTCTAGCTGTTGTGTTCACCGATTTAACAAAGTAAAAGGAAATGAAAAAAATGGCAAAGCGTTTTCTATAGTTTTTTTTTTCTTTTTGTACGTTATATAAAACTAACAATTAAAAAATTCTCTAAAAAAATCAAGAACTAGAGAGAGAGGGCACTGTATCTTAGACAATGTGAATACGTGTACTAAACAGTCACGAAGCGCTCTCTCTATATATATACATCATCTGCCCAATTTCAATAGGATCATTCATTCACAAATTTTGTTAGTGTGCATAGAGTCTGTGAGAGGGTTGATGTTGCATTTTCTGATAAGTGGGGTTCCGGTCTTCGTCATTTGTCAAGCACTCAAAGAAGAGGATCAGAGGGCCACTAGGTTGGCTCTGGTGGTAGCCACTCCGATGATAAAGTTAGTAAAAACTGAGAAAAATACTGTAATTAAAAGTAATCGAGAAAGCGTAATTGAAAAGCGCACCTTAGGGTTTAATTTATAGGCTGCGGATCTCCCAAATTGAGTAGGATTCGGAGTCGCAAAAATAGGAATTTGATTGATATCCGAAGATGGCAGTTACCATGTAGAACTTTGTTTCCTTTCTTCAAGGTCAGTAGGGCATTTAAGGCGGTGACCAGCTCGAGACTTTTTTATGTGCGTGCCCAACATTTCCTGCTCGCGAGGGAAGAGTAGAGGTCATGCAAGACCCCGAGCAAAGAGGCTCTAAACTCTGTGTGCCTGTTTGTTCTAGATAGGAAAGCCTCAGTTGGTCTATATGCATAGGTGTTCTGTATGTACACGTGTCATGTGGGGACTGGTATGTCTTTTTGTGGTATATCAGCTACTCCCCCCGAGCCTTAGTTTAGCGTATCGCGTGACTGAGGTTGAGGGTGTTTGAAGAGTCACGTGTTACACCCACACGTCATGTCGCTTCGCTTTCTGTGACGACCGTTGATATGGCATTCATTACGTTAGTCGTCATTTGGGCTTTCGAGGTCATTATTCCTCCAACCGCCACGATGGTTAGGACTGATGGGCCTTCATCATTTAGCCCTTTATAAAAAGGAAAGGGCTTTGCGTATGCCCTTTTCTCTTCATCATTTTTGTTCATCTGAAAATATTTATGTCACATATTTGAGAACAGCTTAGGGCGAGGAGATCTTTTGTCGCACAGAGTTTTCCTTGATCAAATCTCAAGTTTGGTTTGTTTTTAGCCATTTCTTTTCATTTTGTTTTTCTTCTTCTCCTCTTCCCCTTTATTTTCATAATGTCGGCCTCCGACGCTACGTCAGGTATAGGTTATGGCACAGGAAGCTCTTCTGAGACGACTATGCCATTGCAAGTCCATGTCATAGGCAGTAGTTCTTCTGGGAATTCTGAGAATAGGATAGTTGATTATTCCCCCCAAAGCCCTGAACTTAGGATTATAGATGTTTTCCTTGAACCTAGTAATGTAGCGTGGGAAACCTCTGGTAGGCCATCCCAAAGGGAGGAGGGAGAAAGCGTCATTACTCAGGGCATGCTAGGTACTCTGAGGGCTGCTTTCGACTTCCCCCAAAATGTAACCTGTAGGGTGCCTGGATCGCCCTACTGACATCGGTTGGGATGAAATTTATGTCTATCTCGAGTGGTTCAAGATGGGACTTAGGTTTCCTTTTTCTTTCCTAGTTAGAGAGTTTTTTAAATGGTTCAACATCTGTCTTGCCGACCTCAACATCAATAGTTGGAGGCATCTGTTAGGGTTTATAGTTTTAGCACGTTTCTTTAAATTTCTCCAAAAATTTATGATATTTAACATAATTGTTGAGATAATTACCATTTCTTTAAATGTCTTCATTCAAATAATTTATAAATGGAGTTGCTAAAATTTGAGGAATGTGGAAACAGGCCCTAATTTAATTAAAAACAAAAAATTTAATAACAAACATGATTGGTGGGCAATCAAATCCAGATTATGCAGTTCAACAGGCCATTGATTTCTGAGTTATCTCACTTGAGTTGAATGTGAGAATGCCACCCAACTTTGTCTCCTTCTTGGTTCTGACCAGAGTCATGCTACTCTTCATAGGCTGCTTTCATTTATAAGAACATGTTTACAATAATGTACTAATTAATAGTGAAGAGATAAGATAACCAATTGTTGAGAGAAACCTTGAAATTCTTTTGCTGTCCCTTTCGACCGACTTTGACGGTGTTCATGTTACTGGATGACACGGTACGCTGATTCTGATGTTTATATGCTTTTATATATATATATATATATATATATATATATATGTGCGCGCTCTTTGCAAATACAATATTAAGTCCAGTAATATATACTTCTTAAATTCGTGTAATTATAATTAAAATAAATAATAAAAAACCACAATTATAAGTCCAATAATTTTTACTTATTAAATTCGTGTAATTATAATTAAAATAAATAATATAAAATCACAATTACCGTAGTTATCACAAATAGTTTCGTTTCAAGTAATGTTATTTTTATCATAACATTTTATTAAACTTTTTTAATTGATGACCTGATTATTCGAATATTAATCAATTAAGTCTTTTAGTATATGCCGTGTTAGTCAATTAAATCTTTTGATGCTAATCAATTAAATCTCATGAACTCACCAAATATAACTAGTACCAAGTGTTGAAAATTGGAAGCTCAACTCTAAATTAGCTCGATCCGTTAAATCCTTAAAACCCATGTGTAAAGGAGAGGGAGAGAGGACCCTTATATATATACCAGAGAAGTTAGAGACGGGCGATGTGGAATACTCCGAGGGAGAGAGGACTCTTATATATATACTAGAGAAGTTAGAGACGGGCGATGTGGAATACTCCAACACATCTCCTGGATTACATCGCCTGTGGCAACGAAAGCCAGACGAGCGCGCCCCGACTCCTCTAGCCCAAAGTTGGAGCTTTGACCTGACTCTGATACCATGTTGAAAATTGGAGGCTCAACTTTAAATTAGCTCAATCCTTAAAACCCATGTGTAAAGGAGAGGGAGAAGTGGCCCTTATATATAGATCAGAGGAGTTAGAGATGGGCGATGTGGGACACTCCAACACCAAGAAATTAAATTTATAATCATCAAGATACTGAATTTATTAGCACACGAACTTCTTTAATAAATTTTTGTGATAAAGAAATAGGTAGGAAAGAAGCTAATTGTGTGCATTAATTGTGAAGCTACCATTCTCTTCGTTATTAATTAATAAAAATTTCCATTGGATAAAACAAACTAAGAAAATAAAATACGTAATATATTTATTAAGCATAATTACTGTTCTAAATAAAGATTTATGTATGTGTATATATATATATATTAAAATTAAGAAAAATATATATTTATTTACAATTATTTAATATTAATAAGTCCAAAAAAATAACTTATTATAATAAAATATATAAGCACTGTTAAGAATTCCTAGCCTCAATTATGGGTGGAAATGCATTGTTAAGAGTTCCTTCTGCTCTTCAAAATTGAATCTGGGGTCATAACCTTTCTTAAAGAAGAAAAAGAAAAGCAACAAAAATTTAGAGGTCTGAATTTTTTTTCTTCTTCTATGTTTTTATTTATTATTAATTATAAATGATTTTTTTATTTCCTATTCCTACATTGCACGGGTTTTACAAAAATAAATTTATAATAAAAATAATTCTTTTATTTACTGGCAGAAACTTGAAAAAATAATAATAAAAGGTTGCACGGATCATTTACTGGTTCCTTTTTCTTTTATTTTTTTAATATCAAATTGGTGCAAAGATGATGCTATGTTTGGTGACACCAAAATTGGAAGAAAAATGAGATAATTAGTTAAATTATACTTATATATATATATGTTTTTTTTTTTATATTTATGACAATTACAGATAATATACATTGTGTTTTACTAATTATATATACTAATTTATTTATTTATTTATCAGTGCTATTTATCAGCTTCACGCTGGTAATGGAATTCTCGAATTTACATAGACTATGATTTATTTATTAGTTTTGTGGGTCAGAAGTTAATATTTTGTTCTTTTAAAAAGAAGACAAATTATGGCAAGCTAGTTATTTTGATAAGTTTAAATTACTAATATCAGCAAACAATTCTCTATAAAAAAAAAATGGATAATTTGTAGCAAATAGTCTAATTAGTCGAACAAAAAAAAAAGTTATATACTATCTGCAATTGTAAAGTGTAAACATACAACAGAGATCAACCTAATTTGAAATCTTTTGACACTAGATGTATTACTTATTCTCTCAATTTCCCTTAAAGCTACTTTAAATATATGGCATATCATTTATTATTTAGTTATTTTATAATAAATATATGATGTGACATGTATTCAAGTCTACATTAAGAAAGTAATGGCAATGATCATAATCCGAGATGGTAGACCTGCAATTTATTTAGTTTTATCTAAGAATTGGATTAAATCATATCCAGTGATGAATCTAGAAATTTCAGTTAGGGGGGCCAAATTGAAAGTATTAAAAATTACCAGAATTTATGTAAATATATAAAAAAAAAAAAATTAGAGAGAGCCAAGTCCTATTTTATTAAAACATTTTAACAAAATTAGTGATAAAAAAATACAATATCAAAATTTTGAGAGGGCATGGTCCCCACTTGCCCCCTTGCATTCACCACTGATTATCTCCTTCCTCAAATGATGAAATTTGGATGGTTGTTATGAATTCGTCTGGATTCTTAATGACCCGTTTGCAACTCGAGACAACACGAAATTTTTTTTTTTTTGACCCGTTTTTATTTTTGGGTTCGTTTTGTCTCTAATGTTGTAACCCACTTATATAAAGGTATTATCTTTTAGGGTTTTGACTTAAGAGAAAATAACCGTATCGGGATAAAAAAGGTTTCGAGTTTTGGGAGTTTTTTTGTTCTTGTAATCTCTTTGATTCATAGTGAACTGATCATCGCTGCCCGTGAACATAGGTATCTTGTCGAACCACATAAATCTTGTATCTTCTCTATACATTTGATTTATTTTTACTTATTTAAGACTGATTTATTTATTATTTATTTGATCACTTCCGCACAACAAAAAGAACCACAATATTCTAAACTTTTGTTTTTTTCCTCTATTCAGATCAGGTAACAAATATAATTGAAAGTAACTACAATTTGTAATTGTCAGAATAGTGTGATTTTAGGTAGAGAAGTTTGGGATATTATCCATAAAAAAAATAGATTGAAGTAGAAGATATCTGTCTTGGTTCTAGCTGTTGTGTTAACCGATTTAACAAAGTAAAAGGAAATGAAAAAAAATGGCAAACCATTTTCTATAATTTTTTTTTTTTTTGTATGTTATATAAAACTAACAATCAAAAATTTCTCCAAAAATATCAAGAACTAGAGAGAGGGCATTGTATCTTAGCCAATGTGAATACGTGTACTAAACAGTCACGAAGCCCTCTATATATACATCATCTGCCCCATTGCAATAGGATCATTCATTCACAAATTTTGTTAGTGTGCATAGAGTCTGTGAGAGAGTAAAACATGGTTTGCCTAATACACAAACTACAGTGCTTCATATGTGTACTGTGACTATTGTATTTTAGAAGACAAACGCCAAGCAAACTTGTTAGCACCAGTGCGAGGACAATAAATGTCTTAAGGACATAGTGTTAAACGCTAACATTGGTGAGATCAATTTTGTATTTCCAATTTTGTAGAGTACTATAAGTTCTAGTATTGTGACTATTGTATCTTGGGAGACAGGCGCCAAGCAAACTCGTTAGCACCAGTGTAAGGACAACATTATCTTAAAGATATAGTGTTAAACATTGACCTTGGTCAGATCAATTTTGTATTTCCAATTCTGTAGAGTACTATAAGTTCTAGTATATTTGTTTTGGTTTTCTCATTATAAATCCGTTTCTATTTTTCAGTTTCAATTACATTCTATTTTTTCTAATTTTTTCAAACCATACTGATGGAAAGATATATGTAAAATCGGGTGTGAACCTGGTTACCTCTTTGTGAATCAAGTTTGAAGAAGCGAAAGATCTTGGCTTGTGTTACGACTTTCTGATGACCACTGGAACACCACAGATGAAACTTTCTAGCCAATAAAACGGCTATAATACGAGTCTTCTATGTCTTTTCCACAACCCAAGTCCAGAGGCGTTGATGGTAGCCTTAGAAGAATTTCAGAGAAAACAAGGAAGCCAGGAGAATTGCGATAACAAAAAAATCTTTTCACACCTATCCCATAACCAAAATGCGAGATATATATTTGGGTTGGTTGAAATTCGAAACCAACTAGATAATAATAAGAATCATAATCTTATCATAACTCTCAATCATAATCTTGTGGATGCCCAAATGGCTATGCGTTCGGGTCAAACCCTGTCTCAATATCCAACATCTTCCACTTATCCACATAGGGTGAGTACTAAGTCCTCTATACCAGGAAATAGATCGTGCGATGGGATGAAAAATATCAGGGTAGGAGTACTATATCAAGCTACCATCATGCTAACATAGTACCTCACTACAAATAAACAACTAATCTCGTCTATGCCCTAAACTATTCCGCTACACCAAACTCAACACCCCTTATCCCTCTTGATAATCAAACTCAGCGCGATGCTTGAACCATCCATTTTGTATCGTACTCATGATCATATCGATAAACACAAAAATCGACATAAATGCCATAGCTATAAGTCACAACACAATAACATATTATAGAACCATTTTCCGTAGATACTCACATTAATCCAATTAAACTTAACTGCTTTCCTAGACAAACCCTGCCAGACTGCATCAATCATGATCCTTTAGGCACATGCTAAAGTAGTGACATTAAATCCTCTTTTCATAACGTAGTCCTAGGTCACAAAGGGCAGAATGGAACTCAAAATGGTTCTCAAAGCTCACATAGTAACAAAGTACATACAGTATGTAATGTATGCTACAACGAAGCTCCTACTTAATTGGGCATGTCAATCTCAATCTCATAAAAATAAGAATAAACGACATACAAATCTTAGTCTAGTCACTATCTAGCGTCTGTTGCTATCTCAGCGCCTCTCGTCGCTATCTCAGTGCCTAACCCGAACACTCCAACCTAGTCGCTCTCCTAACACCTGTCTGAAGGTTCACATTCGGCTTACTTCAAGCTACATGAGGTGTGTGGTCAACCTTCATGTTCAATTCTTTAAAAGAAAATCTCATCTTAACTCAATCAAGACGACATATGTGATAAAGTAAATTTTCTAACAAGCCAAGAATTCAATGTCTCATCTTGCTCGCTATCCAAGCGCCAAGGCAATTGCTCATGTGAGAAAGTCAGTCAAAGCTTGTTGACATCTTTCAAACTGTATGCATGTACTATATTTATCTCAATATGAATAAAACCACAATATGAATCAAAATTCATATATATAAAATAATGTCAAAATGGTGTCCAATACATCATATCCTAACTAAACCTAGACTCTTGACATCTGATGTAAAAACATCTCTATGGATGGGTTTAGTCAACGGGTCCGCCACTATATTGGCTGTAGATATATGCCTCAGGGCCACCTCCTTTTGCGCAACCATATCTTGAATGTAGTGAAAACGTATATCAATGTATTTGGTCCTTCCATGGTACTTGGGATCCTTTGTATATGCCAAAGTTGTCATACTATCACAATAAATGAGCACAACATTCTGTCCACATGTCGCTATGTCTAGGCACTGTAAGAATCTCCTCAACCAAACTGCTTCTTGTACTGCTAACAAACAAGCTATACTCAGACTCCATCGTGGACAATGCTACACAATTCTGTTTCTTGCTGCATCAAGAAATAGTTCCTCTACCAAGTAAGAATGCATAGTTTGGAGTAGACTTGCGCACATCCCGATCACTAGCCCAGTCTGCATCACTGTATCCTTTCAATCTCAAATCCCCACTTTTGTAACACAGCATAAGATCAGTGGTACCCTGAAGTATCGAAAAATCCTCTTTACTACTTTCTAATGAGCTAATCCATGATTATTCTAGAATCGACTAACCAATCCAACTACGAAGCTAATGTATGGTCGTGTACAAAACATAGTATACATTAGACTACCAACTGCATTCGCATAAGATACTTTAAACATCTAGTTCTTCTTTTCACCTGTCTTAGGGCATTGGTCAAGATGTAAGTCGCATTTTTTCTCTATAGGAGTGTCTATGGGCTTGGAGTGATTCATATGGAATCGCTCAAGGACTCTTTAAGTGTAGATCTCTTGAGATAGGCTTAAAAGCCTCTTCGATCGATCTTTCACGATCTTTACTCCTCAAATATTGTGTGCTTCGCCCATGTCCTTCATCTCAAAAGTAGAGGACAATTACTCTTTAGTGGCGACTATCTCTTTTAAGTTATTCCCTACAAGTAAGATGTCGTCAACATACAATGTAAGGACAATGACACTTTCCTTGGACCGTTTTACATATATACAGTGGTCTTTTTCTATCATTTCAAAACCATGAGATATTATGGCTTTATGAAACCTCACATACCACTGTCTCGAAGACTATTTGAGACCATAAATAGAACGTTTGAGACGACAAACTTTGCGCTCTTGTCCTTTGACTTCAAAACCCACTGGTTGAGTTATATAGATATCTTCTTCTAGTTCTCCTTTCAGAAATGCAATCTTAACACCTATTTGGAAAAGTTCCAAATCCATATGTGCGACAATTGCTAGGATAAGATGAATAGAGGAAAACCTCACCACTGGGGAGAATGTATCTTCATAGTCTATAACCTCCTTTTGGCTATCACCTTTCACCACAAAATGCACCTTATATCTGCCAATTAATCCATCTGCCTTACGCTTTATCTCCAAGACCCATTTGTTTCCAATGGCCTTGCGCTCGGTAGGAAGATCAACTAAATCCCGAACATGATTCTTATCTATAGAACTCATATCTTCCTCTATAGTAATCATACATTCATTACAAGCATGTGAAGATAGTGCTTCACTAAAAGAAGCAGGCTCATCTAAATCCAGTGAAATAGCCATAAGTGCATCCCCCTCAATTTCAAAACGACGACGAGAGATAACTCCATGCTTACTCTTACAAACTTGACTCTCTTGAGAATCTAACTGAGAACTCCCACTAAATTGAAGAGTACTCCTATCCTCATCGGTGATTTCAGGATGAGAAACCAATTCCCCACCCTTGTTGAGAAAAGCCAAGTTATCCTCAAAATCTACCATTTCATAGAGTTCAAGGTTCGTTTTGGCTTCACCAATGCTCAGGAAATCATTCTCAATGAAATCCACATCGCATGACTCAATCGTAGTCATTCCTTTATCTGGTTGCTCACCTAGCATCACATAACCTTTTGAGCTTTCAGAGTAACAAACAAAAATGTTCTTGTTAGCTTTCGGGCCCAACTTCCTATATCGATGAGAAGCGTTGTGAACATAACCTGCCGACCCCTATGGTCTTAAATGCCCTAAATTTGGCTTCCACTCATGCCAAAGCTCATAAGGGATTTGAGGAACTGACTTGAAAGGTACACGGTGAAGAATATAGGCAGCAGTTAATAAAGCATCCCCCCAGAAGCTGATTGGAAGGTTAGCTTGTGCCATCATTGATCTAACCATGTTTAATAATGTACGATTTCGTCACTCTACAACACAATTTGTTGCGGCGTACCAGAAATCGTTAATTGCTTACGTATCCCCTTTTCCTCACATAATTCCTTAAACTGATCTAATAGATATTCGCGTCCACGGTCAGTGCAAAAAACCTTAAGTCACCGCTCTATTTGATTTTCAACCTCAGCTAGAAAGCGTCTAAAATAATCCAATGTTTCATATCGGTGAGAAATCAAATAAACATAACGATATCGCGTAAAGTCATTAATAAAAGTAAGGAAATAAGAGGCACCATTACGTGCCTTCACATTTATTAGTCCGCAAATATCTGAATGGACTAATTCTAGAAGGCGAGTAGCCCCAGTAGCCTTTCCAAAAGGCTTACAACAACTCTTTCCAATCAAATAAGGCTCACATATAGGTAGGCTTACTTAAGCGAGAGACCCCAATAGGCCTTCTCTAATTAATTTAGCCATCATTTCTTGTCCAATATGGCCAAGTCTTGCATGCCATTTAATAGAATCATCTTTATAATCATCACATGCTAAACATTCAGATGAAGAATAATAATCTAATGTATCTAATCGATAAAGATTATTTGAAAGAAAACCATGTTAAAAAATATTACTATCCAAAAACATAACTCATTATCTACCATCAATGCTGAAAGAAAAACCAAGTTCAACCAGTGCTGAAATAGAAACTAGATTAAATCAGACACTAGGTGCATAAAGCACATCATGAAGAATCAGTGTACACCTTGAGCACAATCTGAGCTTATAAGCATCAACTCCAAGAACTTCTACACTTGCACTGTTTCCATAAAGATGTTTTGGCTACCTACCAGTATCCGATGGTACTCCACAAAACCTACTCTTTCTCGTGCAAAATGTTTGGTTGCTCTTGTATCTAATATCCACAAATGAGATAAATAAGCAACTAATACATGTGAACATACAAGTGAAAATGAAGAGTACTGCTTTATTGGATACCTTCTTCGGCTCAGTGCAATCACGAGCAAGGTGTCCTAACTTTTCACAATTATAGCACTTTACTTTGGCAAAGTTCATCTTGCTGCCACGCTTGCCTCTATGGTGCTCGGCTACTCTACCTGCCTTTGGAGCCAAGTTATTTACTTCACCTTGCTTTTTATTTCCTTGCCTCCTTTGATTAGGCACACATGTCTTATTATGGCCACCTTGGGCGACAAAGATAGTAGAGCGATTCGCCTCTAACTCCAAATGACATGAAATATTAACAAAATTTTTGATATTTTCATTGTTGGTCAGAATTTTCTTCATTTGATTCCATGTATCTGATAGGGAACGAATAACTGCTAGGACCTATTGTTGATCAGTAAGATCATATCCAATAGCCTTAAGATCATAGATCATGACTGACATCACCCTTAAGTTCTCAATCATAGTGTGCTTGGAATCTATCTTGTATCTGTCAAATTTGAGGGTCATGGCACGCAACCTTGTGGCAGTAGTCCCTGCAAAAGTAATTTTCAACCTATTCCAAATATCCTGGGCAGTGAGGGAACTCTCAAATTCTCCAATAAGATAATTATGCATGCTGCTTAACATAGTAAAACACGTACATTGATCTTTATTTATCCAATCCTAGTAGGCTTCCATGTTCCGATGGTGTTGGACACTATTGCCCTCCTCAAGTGGGGTCATACTATTGGTTAAAATCTCTAGAGCCTCTTGCTTATTTAGTAGGTATTGAATTTTCCTATGCCATATATCACAGTTAGTACCAACAAACTTCTCACCCTTTGTGAGTTCAGCAATCACATTCTTGGAAGCCATCTACATTCAATTTGCGCAAGGTGACATTTAGCATACATTTCTATATTTTATTATTTTGCTGTCAAAAATTCAGTTAAAAATATTATTCTATATTTATACTATGAGATCGAAAATTTTGCTACGCTCATAATCATCTCTCATTTGTGTAAAATAGAAGTATATTTTTATATGATTTTGACCAAAATAAATCTGAATTAAAACTAATTTAATTCATCCACACAATACTAATAATAGCAAAAAAAAAAAAAAATAGACTCCACTTGAGTCTAATAATTGGCATTCTAGTACAACATGCCAAGGATAATTTCTAGATATATGAATCTACTGCGAAAATACATCCTTTACAAGGCTTCCCAAAAATTAATACATCATTTCCCAAAAAGAGATTACATAGCTTGAATCAACCTATTACATCAATCTACTAGAAACAATAAAATAAATGGGGATGCCGTGCCAAAAACTCATATATCTCAAAATTATTCTTGTAATTTCATACATCAAGCAACACATATATAAGAATATCAATTTCATTAAGCACATCCAATTACAACAAACATAATAATATAATAGGCTTTGTTGGATGACTTTACCACACTTCACCACAATGAGAGTAGGTATTTGGGTCTCACAATTAAATGGATCAATAATATGCAACAATAATGTATTAAACAACTATCCACATGATAATTAAAACAAAAATGATCCACAAATATAATCCACGCATGACCCAAAAGATATGATCCACATATAGTGTAATTGTTCATAACTTTCATAGCCTTTCCAAGAATTTTTCACACCATAAAGTTCAGACAATGGTCAAGCCTCAAAATAATAATGTCAGTCACCTCATAAGGATCAAGTAATGGTAAGGCATCAGAATAATAATAATAGTCCCATCATAAGGATCAAATGACAAGCATGCAATACCAACCAATCAGGATCCTAGTCTTAGTCGTCACCCAACTATAAGAAGACATTACTTATGTCTTTTGCAATATACGTTGGATACCTTACACATTCATTGTTTAACTTTTAGGACTACCCCAACTCTTAACACTAAGGTTTCATATTGATTTCATAAGTTCTCTTAGGTTAATTATGCATTAGCGTACACATTGAGTGTTTGTTTGCCCAATCAGATGTCAAAACGTGTTCCTAGACCCCAAAAACCCTAAAGGAGCCCTATCGCAATGTTTCTAAATCCTTTAAATGTCTTTTAAACCCAAAAGGGCATTTTCATAATTTTACCAGACAAGTTTTACACCTAGTGAGGCACTATCTCACAAAATAGACCTTGGAATTGAGTCTAGAAGGTCTAAAAAAATCTAAGGGTACTCTCTTTACATTTTATTAACTTTTTCAAGTATTTGTTCCATGCCTAAGGGCATTATGATAATTTTATATATTCATGTGGGACCAACCCCGTGTCCCAGTTAGGTCAAAATGATATCATATTTGGATTCATGATATCCTACATCCTTGAAATGTTAGGTCAAAGCTTTAGACTAGCCATTTTTGGATTTTAATTTGCCTTGGAATTACTTAACTAAGTCTCAAGAATATTTTTTATTATTTTACATATTTATGTGTGACTACCCCGGGTCCCTGAATGTGCAAACGGATCTCGCCATTGAGTTTGGAATGCTAACAAGTGTTAGGTATGCCCCTTCTTTCATTTTTAATTGGTTTTATTTTCACTTTTATTAGCTCGTGGGCTTTTTTGTAATTTCTCACAATTTGTTCACTAGTTTGCAATTTCCCAAAGAAAGTCAACTTGATTTCAATTTGTTTGGTTCAATTTCCTAACTTTGTAGCCAAACAATCTGAATTCCATTTAATTCCCAAATTTAGGAATAAGGTCATCCTTATTCCTAATTTGGCTTCCAAATAGCAAACGAGCCAATGCTTGCTGCCAAACACCAGGAAACTAATTCTAGTAGATAAAAACAAGTCCTAACTGACTAGAGACCCCACCCGTTTACCCAATTGACTTGTTGACCAAACCAGGTTGACCATTGACAGGGTTAACCCGGTTGTTCAGTCAACTCACCGATGCCGATCACAAGCGCTGGTTCATTAAAAATTTATATTTTCACTGTGTTTCATCTCCTTTTCATCTCAAACCTTGACTGACAATGTTTCATCGAAGATTCCGTTGGCAAAAACCCTCCAGAACTCCCAAAATCGTCGTTTCGACCCCAATTCACTCTAATCTCTATTAACCTATCTCATGTTTTGAAACTTGTCGTACTCCTCTAATTATGTCCCACAATTGGTATTCATTCTTTGATCTCCCACTGCCTTCCATGCACAGTGATAGTTCCTCACGCCTTTACACACACATATATACATACTCTAACTTGCACATAAATGATCCATGCATTTTTGGTCAACCAAATAAAAGAGAACCCATGTTCAGTTCTCTCTCTAGCCTTATTTATAGATATTTGTAGATATATATACATATAAGCACACATACTACAAGACACATGTATATACACACACTTATATACACTCAAATGGACTAGAATTAAAATCCAAAAATGTTCAAAAGTCCTTACCTCAACCGCCACGTTAGAGAGAGAAAGAGAATGTGTGAGCTTCATGAAAGCTCATATGGCTTCCTTCCTTGCTAATTAGTTCTTCCATTCTCCACTCATTTTCTTTTCTTTTCCTTTTTCTTTTCCCTTTCTCTTTTCTTCTCTTTGTTCGATTGTTCACTATGTGTTTCACACATATACAAACATACATATATATATATATGCACTATCACTCACACACTTTCACTGGTTCACATATAGTTTGCCTTTCTCTCTCTCTCTCTCTCTTAAACACACACATCACCCACACTCTTTCTCTCTTTCACCAAACACATACCAACACACAATCAAACACCATTCGGCTATGAGGTAAAAAAGACAGAGAGATAGAGAGAGAGAGAGAGAGAGATGCGTGAGGGATAGAAGAGTTGGTAGGAGTTGTGTCTACCATAGGGAATTTCAAAAGGGAAGGGATGGCCTCCCTCCTTTATATCCTATCACTCTTACACATATATCTCATCTATACACACATAAATACATTAGGGTGGACGTCCCTACACTCAATCACTTCTCACATTGGATTCTTTAACAACCTGTCAAAATAGGACACTTGTCCTTGTCTAGAAATCCAACAAGCTTCTTGATGAAGTTTTGCACACTTTTTAATGTGTCACATGGCCAGTTGGCCAAATATGTACACACATGCACCCAAAAATAAACTATCTCGGAATCACACCAAAATTGGCACTCTAGCTAATTGTGACATGCTGATTCCAAATATGTTCTCCATTTTTTTTCAAATTCAATCCTTAGGATTGTCATATTTATCTATGTCTTGTATATGACTATGTATCCCTGTGGTTAATACTAGTCCCGAATAAATTGCTAAAAATCCAATTTAGCTTTGATGTGTCATACTGATAACTTATCAACTGATTTTAAGATTTTCTTGAAGCATCTTCAATCAAATATTCGCCTGACTTCAATTTAGACTGAAAATTTAGAAAATTACCCTTTGGCAATTTTCTGGGTCTTTACAGTCTCTACTCCTTATAAGAATTTCATCTTCAAAATTCAGGCCACATCTACAATGCCTGAATCGCTACCCATTGAGATAATCTAAAATTCTCTCCACCAAATGACACCATCCAATACTGCATTACAAGCCACCTTGCTCCACCTCTATCACAAATTGAGTCTGAGCATACTAGGGTAAACCTGTTAACCCAATCTAACAAATTGAAAGATTGACAATGTCTACCCCTCACAATTTCTCAAAAAATAACCAACTTTACTACACATGATATAATCCTAAGTGGACACTACCCATAAACAACACATCTCTCGATAAGAGAGCTCAATAAAAGAATAGCCCTAAAGTCTCAAGCACAAAATATATTGAACGCCCATTGCTCAATACCAAATATAGGGTAATCAACCGTAATCATATTTTTTTCTTAACATTTTATAGATCCGTTCGTCTTTGCTTTACGATTTACAATCATCCCAAAATTCTTTCATTAAATAGCTCACATTTATTTAATTATCTTCAACTTTTATAACTAGGTGATAACCCATCATGAACATAGCTCTTTTTGTTACTAGGTGATGGGGCATCATCCATCACTTGTAATGCGAGACCTAAGACTAATCCGATCTGTATAGATATATCATAGTCGAGAAAATGTAACTCAATAATAGATCGGGTCTAACCTAGCATACACATAGATCAACAAGTTATAGGTTAAACCTAACATGTAGCCTAGCACAAGTGCACAAAAGTACAAGATCCATCCAAAGGATATATATATATATATATATATACATTTATGAGCATACAACCTGCCATATAGAAAACTAGGCACATAGCCTATCCCAAAAAACATACGGTCTACCACATAGACAAAAGTATCTAGTCTCAACCAATCAATAAATCAAGCACAACATACAATTCCAATAAATCTGGAAGTCAAGTACAATATACAACTATAAGTACTAAATGCAACAAGCACACACAACCAACAATCCAAACCAACCCAAATAATCTAAGGTCTAACATTTCCCACTATCCTAGGTATTCCAAACCTAAAACTCTAATACCATTCTGTCATGACCCTAACTCGCAAGGTCAGACTAGTAGGCTCATCTGAACCCCAAACTGGAAAGGTAATTAGACTAATCAATCTAGTCATATGTATCAAATACAGTCTATTTTTCTAATTGATTTCCATAATCATTTCTTTTAATTGATTTTGGTTCGTTCTCTTTCTTGTACTTATTCAAGTTCCGTAGCAAGATTAAATGAAACAGACTACTGTCAGATGCAGCTATGCCAAAACATCCATCAATAATATATAAAAGGCAATGTATAGAGCTGACTCTAATGGTCCAATATACATGTCATCTACAATAATGCTAAGAAACGTACGAACACCCTTACAAATACAATGAATAACTATATCAATGTAAAACTAAATGAGGTAATGGTCTTTATCCATCTTGTACTGCTCCAGCAGCTGCCATCCATCAGTCCAATACTTGCCATTCCCATGAATAGTAGAGGTGAACCATAACGTTCAGTATGGTTTCCCAAAAAACACAAGCACACGGCGTGCAAAAACTAATGCAAGTCCAAAGAGGATAATTCTTATGTCTAGTATGCAATCACAAGCACACAACAATTATCATCCACTAGTCCACAAACATAGATATAATAATCAAGAGAATAAGATACCACTCCACGTGGTGCGACAGTAGTAACAATGTATTTAACACACATCCAACCATGAAATATGTCAATATATATATATACAAACCTCACGATGTACCTCTATTTCCTGTTCAAAGTAATAAGATCAATAATATCCAATGGCAATGTATTCAACAACAATCAACAATATAACATGCCAATAACGAGTGATCTCTATGTAATCCACATATATCGAGTACAGTCTACAACATAATAAGCCAAGTCAACATCCATTGCATTCATCAATACAGCCCATGCAATACACCCATGCTCAATGCAAAAAGGTAAACACGCAGTACTTAAACTAAAATTCAAATCTTAACTTTATTTCTCTCAATCCACAATTCAATCAAATAATGGTCCCCAATAAAGCCTGACACTTCTTGAGCTACTAACCCGATAGCAATGTATCACTTCCTGTGCGGGGTTCCAGTCCAAAATTGAAGGGAGACATAATCTCCATCAAAATATCCCTAGGTAAGAGAAATCTCACAAGCACTCCACTTTTCTTATTCAATTAGTTTGTCCTATTCATTTCATTTCTAGTCGTAGTACCAATGTCTCAAAAGCTTACACCACTCATAGGGTGCTCAATAATGCGATATCAGCTCACAATATCGGGTGGTCACACAAGCTCACACCACAATCCACATCAACTATCATAAAGTAAAATGCATGATGTCTTTATGTGCAAGAATCACATAAACAATAAAGTATCCATATATATATATCCATGGTAGACATATAACAATGGTAAACAATCAGAATGATAATGACAATTACATTATGGATCAAATAATGATAAAGCATCGGAATGAAAATGGCAGTCACATCATATATCAAATAATGGTAAAGTATTAGAACAATAATAACAATCACACCATAATAGTCAGACAATGGTCAAGCATCAGAATAATAATGACAGTCATCTCATAAGGATCAAGCAATTGTAAGGTATAAGAATAATAATAATAAAAGTCACATCATAAAAATCAAATGACAAGCATGCAATACCAACCAATTATAAAGTGATCCTAGTCCTAGTCGTCACCCGATTAACGATACAGTACTTATGTCTTTTGTAATATACGTTAAATACCTTACACACTCGTGGTTTAACCTCTAAAACTATCCCAACCCTTAACACAAAGGTTTTATATTGATTTCATAAGTTTTCTAAGATTAATTATACATTAACTAACACATCGAGTGTCTCTTTGCCCAATCGAATGTCAAAAACGTGTTCCTGGATCCCAAAAACCCTAAGGAGCCCCTATCACAATGTTTCTAAGTCCTTTGAATGTCTTTTAAGTCCATAAGAGAATTTTTATAATTTTATCGGATAAGTTTCACATCTACCAAGACAATGTCTCAAAAAATAGACCTTGAAATCAAATCCAGAAGGTCCAAAAAATCTAAGGGTACTCTCTTTACATTTTATTAACTCTTTTAGGTATTTGTTCAATGCGTAAGTGCATTATGGTAATTTTACATATTCGTGTAGGACTAACCCTGTGTCCCAATTAGGTCAATCTGATATCATATTTGGATTCCTAGAGTCCAAAAACCTTAGAAACGCATCTTCCAGATTTTAATTTAGTATTTAATTGCTCAATCTAACTCTAGGGGTGTAATCGTTATTTTACCAATTTAGGTGAGACCACCATTGGGTCCCAATTTGTCAAATCTAATAGTACAATTGAATTCTTGGCATCCAAAAATCTTGGACTAGCCTTTTTTGAATTTTAATTTGCCTTAGAATTGCTTAACTTATTCTTAGGAGTATTTTTGTTACTTTACATATTTATGTGGGACCACCCCGAATCCTCGAATTTCCAAAAGGACCTCGCATTGAATCAGGATGCCCAAAAAATTGGGTATGCCCCTTCTTGCATTTTTATTTTGCTTTATTTTCAATTTTATAAACTAGTGGGTTTTTTTATAAATTCTCACAATTTGTTCATTGGTTTGCAATTTCTCAAGGAAAGTCAACTTGATTTCAATTTATTTGGTTTCATTTTCCTAATCTTGTAGCCAAATAGCCTGAATTTCACTTAATTCCCAAATTTAGGAATAAGGTCATCTTTATTCCTGATTTGGCCTCCAAACAGTGAACAAGCCAATGTATGTTGCCAAACACTAAGAAAAAAATTCCAATAGCCAAACAAGTCCTAATCGATTAGAGACCCTACCTATTTACCTAGTTGACCTGTTGACCATTGACCCGACCCAATTGACCATTAACCGGGTCAACCTGGTTGACCGATCAACTCGCCAGCGCCGCTCACCATCTCTAGTGCCGGTATACTAAAAAACTCCATTTTCACTATTTTTCCTCCCATTTTCGTGTAATACCCCAACCTGGGTTAGCACGTATACCGAGGTAGATCGGGTCAAGGAGTGTACTATTAGTTGTAAACCGAGCTGTTTAAGCTCTATATTTTGATATCACATGTACTGTGCGATTTTAGAATGTAAACGGTATCAGTTTTACAGCCAGCGACGGGCAATGCCCGAGTAGTCAGAACTATGCCTCGAAATGCGTGCACGCACGCATTCCCATGCATACATACGTATACTCACACGCATAAATTAGTGTATGCACGTGTGGTACAGTGTGTAAATGTGTGTATAATTATGTGTATTTATGCATGTACATAGGAAGGTGTATGTATATATATATGTATGTCATATATATATGTATGAATATACACATAAAGAGAGCAGCAAGTGGCTAATTGAAAGATGGATGGAGTGATGGGAGGTTTGGACAAATTGTGTGTAAATTCGGCTAGTGTATTGTGTGGGTGCATTTGTGTGTATAGTATGATATACATATAACATAAATTACAAGCAACCATTTAATGGAAGCAGAAAGAAAAGAAAGAAATCAAAAGAGAAGTCAGGAAATGGGGGAGAACTGAGAGAGAGAGAGAGAGAGAGAGAGAGAGAAAAGAAAGAAGTGATTGGGCGGTGGAGTGTGTTTATGGGTAAAATATGTATATATATATATGGGTATTGCGTAAGAGAAGGAAATAGAGAGAGTAGACTGATTTGAGAGGCTGAGTTAGAAGTAGAGAAGCAGTAGGAAATTCAGAAGGAAACTAGAAGTCGGAACAGAAGGAATAGAAAGGAGCTGCATCGAGAAATCGCAAATAGGTGAACCATGCTTACCTTCTGTTTTAAATTTGTAAAGAGCATGATAGTTAGTTTGGACTTTTGGGTTTTGATAAGCATGAAATATAGATCAAGTAGCAAAAAGAATCAACTAAAATGAGTTAGAAACGAAGGAGAATAAGGTAGTTGCAGGTGTTAACATGGTTTCGGGTTTTTGAATATTTTATGCATGAAGCGTTGTTTAAATGGCCTAGAAACAACCCTATAAAGTACAGGAAACAAATAGAAAAATAAGCGAGTAAAAACGGTGGAGAAATCGGCATAAAAATGGAAATCCCCAGTCAGCTGGAGTTACGGTTCATGGCTGTTTCGTGAGGATTTAACACATAAAACTTGAAACAAATGTTAGATATGAGATCTACATGAAAATCTTAAGAAAATGGCATTTTAAAACTGTTAAAATCCGACCGAAATTAGGTCTCCGTCGCCGGAGATGGCGACGGAAACCTACCGGAGCTTCGCCTGAAAGTCGGGGAAGACAGTGAATAGTATATAGGCTGCGACGTCGTTTGGGTGCTGAATGGGCCAAAGCTGCGTCATTTTGATCTTAAACCATTTTAAAATTTAGTTAAATTGGGACAGTTTGGTGACGGGGTTAAGGAATTTGAAATTGGGATTTAACTGAATAAGGATATCCTATCCTTAGTTAAAGGGGCTGTCTAGTGTTTGGCTTCAAGAAATTGAGAAAAAAAATGGGGGGACTGCAGTCCCCATGAGTCAAACGTGAGACCAAATGAAAAGGGGGCCAAGCCTTAACCAACTAGGACGGGCACACCCATGTCAACAAATCCCCCACGATATATATATATATATATATATAAAAAAAAAATAAAAGTGAAATAAAAATAGGAAAAGGAAAAAGGGGCGCAGCCCCTAAGTTTCGAACACAGAACTGATCTAAAGAGAACTCAAGATCGAACCAGTTGGATAGGTATCACCCGTGTTACCTGTTCCACCAGATTATATATATATATATATATATATATATTATAATTTTAATATTTAATTAATTTAATTAATTTAAAAATAGCAAAATAGCCCGGAGTCCAAATTAGACAAGTCATTAGTGTATTTTGACTATCTTGGACCTTCTAAGACCAATGGTGAGGTCCGTGTCACGAGACGAGGTCCCAAAAAATAAAAGACCCTTAAAAGTGAAAAATGACCATTTTGCCCTTGTTAGCACAAATATCCAAATTGAATTCCGTGAAAGCCTAAACTGACTTTCTTCGATATTCCGAACTCAATAGTAGAGTTTACTTTCATAAAAGAGGAACTTAAGATACAAAAGCATGAAATTGATGAATAGCATAATCCAAATAACAATAGACTGAGACGTGTTTCATGAATTTTAGGAACACGGAAGGGCAAAGAAAAGGCAGTCTAAATCCTTCTATTTCATAGACAGTAAGAGGTAAGTAAAATCCAATCTCTGCATGTATTACATTTCCAGCCATGTCATTAGTCCCTTGTACATATTGCTATTTGTATTCTACACATACCAGTATTTATTTAGCCACATCGATATTGCCCTATCATGTGGGAACCAGTTATTGATTTCTATATATATCTTGATCATGATTGTACACTTGTGCACAGATTCCTTTTTGTACACTTGTACCTAGGGCCGCAAGGGCCAGACAGATTTATTCTAAGTAGTCTAGTAACCATAGCCTCGAAAACTATTGTTACGTCAGATTGCCTAGAATCAGTTATGATTCCACTATACCCTTCGTGGAAGATAGCATGATCCTGATATATATTTAGTGCCAGATTTATGCTCAGTCACATTTTTATTCTGATGCTATTTATGACCTTCAGGTACAGGTTCTGAGTGGAACATCTACTACGTTACTATGTGAGGCATGGGACGTAGAGTTACAGCATACACAGAGCAGTATTCATACAGCCCGAGTGGATCTGAATACTAGCTTAGGGGGATATCCGGACCCTACCAGTGCATCTCAGTTTTAGGTGATATCACTATCCTTTATTGTTGATATTCATAGCTTGATCATGTTATATTGTTATTGAATGATCATGAGATTTTACAGCTTCCAGTACAGTGCTTACATTCCATACTTGATATAGCTCATGACTATAGCAGTATGACATTGTTGGCATAACAATTCCACTTCCTTATCATTTGACTTCCATCACTTGATATTGAGTTATATATTCATTGACTGGCTAGCATTCTTTTATACCCTTGTACACATGGTAGAATAAAGGACTACTTATTGAGTTTTCATAGCTCATCAGATACTACACAACTTTTTGTAGGCACAGATTTCGAGAACAAACCCTAGAGCCTGATAGCTAGGAGGTGGACTTTTACTTTTGAAGTTGTAGTGTAATACTTAGTACGGACAGTCTTATAGCTCTCCCATGTTATCCACGTCTTGGGGATGAACAGTTGTATTAAGAAATTTGTATCCCGCATTTTGTAAACATTACATGTATCACATGCAGCTTTTAATTATTTATTCCGCATTTTAGTAGTTGCATGTTAGTAGCACTGATTGTGTAGCAAGTTGAGACAGTCTCGGTTCAGCACCCAGAGTCGGGCCGGGGCATTCGCGATGTGAGATCTGCATAGAGTGGGTCTCGGGTCGTGACATTTCGTCTCAAACCACAACTAAAGATTTTTCATCAGAGATTCTGCCTGCATAAACCCTCCAAAACTCCCAAAATCGATGGTTCTCAACTTTAGTGTAACATTTAAAACAAAAGGAAATGATCTAATTCTAATAAAAGATGATAACAATATTCACTACAAGAAAAACAAATAAAAACTCAGGAAAGATGATGAGATAATCAAATATTTCATGAAAAAAGAAATTAAAGTTAAAGAAGAATTAAATTTGTACTTTTCTATTTAAATACTGATGATGTTGATTTCTTGTTGGACGATCAACGACTGAGATTTTTTGCTAATACATCTACAAAAAGGGGAATCAGAGGGTCACCGGGTCACCGGAGGAGGTTCGGTGAAAAAACCTCCGATGATAAAATCAGTAGGTTGAAGAAGAAATTGATAATCAGTATATGGAATAAAGAGCATACTTGTTTAGGTTAAGGTTCCTCTTTTTTTATAAGCAATTGATTTCCTTATCGTTGAGATCTTTCTCGAAAAAGTAGGGGTTCATATTAATCTTGTGGGTGGCTGGTTTCCTAGTTTATCTCTGTCCTCAGGACCCCAGATCTGTACCACTGTGTTCTGGGTCTTCAGAGCAACACTGAGCTAAAAGGCCTGAGGTTTGTATCTCCGAACTGAGCCTCCCATGTGTTACCATCATTCGGTTTTCTTGACTCTGGGTACACCAAACTATTATATATTAAATGGCAATCGTAGAGCAAAAGATATATTCAATCTTGTTTCAAGTGGAAAGACTATTTTTGTGAGTCCAATTTGAAGTCGTAATAGTACAACTTTACCATTGCGCCAGACTCCCCCTCTTCTTTTAGTATTATTTATTTATCTCTTCAAATTCATTCTTTAGTTATACAACTTCTATTGATAAGAAATTAAAGATAGATAAGCAAAGTTTACTTGAATTTAGTTAAGTTTTCTTTGATTTTCCTAGTCCTTTTCAATTCAATCTCTTATATATTTGCTTTCATTATTATTTTATCTTCTTTATTGAATTGTTACAAGTTTGATGCACCATTCACGTATTTGAAGTATTCTAAAATTGTGAATATGTGTATATATACATAAGGGTAAATTACACTCATTTTTCATGAAATTTTTGATAATTATATTGATTTTTTTTAAGTTTCTAAGACTACACTAACTTCCCCTATTTTACATAATAATATATAGAGACCTCTCTCCGATCATTTTTTTTTTTCAAAATGACAAAACTTTCATTTTCATTATTTTTTTCAAAATTTTAAATTTTAACTATTTTTTTTATTTTTTACATAAATATTGATAAAAATTTTAAATTTATTTTTAGATAAAATAAAAATAAGTAATTTATATTAAATTTATTTTTATATAAAATAATAATAAAATCTTTAAAAAAAGTTAGAAAATTTTACTAAATTAAAAAAATACATAAATAAATAAATAAAAGAAACAATTTTATCATTTTTATAAAAAAATTTAACTAGACAAATGTATTAATATATTATTATGTAAAATATAAAATATTAGTATAATTTTAAAATTTTTTAAAAAAATTAATATATTTATAAAAATTTCTTAAAATGTCAATATTATATTTCCCGTTGATATAAATATTCTTCCACCCCGGTTTCGAGTTAAAGTTTGCCTAACATTTCATTCATTGCTAGAGTTGAAAATGTGGAGCCAAGGTATGGTACAGTTGTCCGCGTACGAGAGTTTTTCTTTTGACTAACCGTAGACGGGTACTGTTGATACGGAAGAGGAAGAAGACAATGTATTTCTTTTTCTAATGATAAAAATCAGGGGTAATTTTGGAATATTATAAGAATAATTGCACTGTTGATCATCTACCAGACAAATGCATGTGACCCACATCTCAAATAATGTAGGTCCATATCTGGTGGCACAGCACCAGCTGCCACTCTCAAACCCATTTAATTATAATTAGGGAAAGCCTATCCGTACTCTCAAATCAGCTCTTGGCGCTCCACTAACAACCAAATGACCAAATTATACTATTTTGGTAATTTTTAAAATTTTTTTATCAAGTTAAATAAATAATTTAAAATCTATTGAAAATATGTCCTGTTTCGATTTTAACTTATTTGAAATGTAATATTTTGATAAATATAATTTTTTAGAAAAATAATAGATAATATATTATAATTAAAAATAGTTAAATATATTATAATTTTTGTGACTTGAATCTGAAAGTCGTAATGGTACAACTTTACCATTGCGCCAGACTCACCCTCTTATTTTAGTATTATTTATTCATCTCTTCAAATTCATTCTTTAGTTATACAACTTCTATTGATAAGAAATTAAAGATAGACAAGTAGACTTTTCTTGAATTTAGTTAAGTTTTTTTTTTCCTCGTCCTTTTTAATTCAATCTCTTATATTTGTTTTCATTATTATTTTATCTTCAATAAGTTTGATGCACCATTCACGTATTTGCAGTACTCCAAAATTGTGAATGTGTGTATATATATAAGAATAAATTACATTAATCTCTTCTGAAGTTTTTAATAATTATACTAATTTTTTTTAAAGTTCTAAAATTACACTAAATTCTCATATTTTACATAATAATATACAGAAACCTTCATCCAGTCAAATTTTTTTTTCTTCAAAATGATAAAACTGTCATTTTTATTATTTTTTTCAAAATTTTAAATTTTAACTATTTTTTTATTTTTAAATAAATATTGATAAAAATCTTAAATTTTTTTTATATAAAATAAAAATAAGTTATTCACCTTAAATTTATTTGTATAGGAAATAATATAAAATTTTTAAAAAAAAGTTAGAAAAATTTGTTAAATTAAAAAAATACATAAATAAATAAATAAGACAATTTTATTATTTTTATGAAAAAATTTGTCTAGAAAAATATATTAATATATTATTATGCAAAATACAAAATATCAGTATCATTTTAAAAAAAAATTTTAAAAATTAATATATTTATCAAAAATTTTATGAAAATATCAATATAATTTTCCCTAAATATAAATATTCTTCCACCCTGTTTCGAGGTAACGTTTGCCTAACATTTCATTCATTGCCAGAGTAGAAAATGGAGCCAAGGTATGGTACAGTCTGTCGGTGTACGAGAATTTTTATTTTGACTGACCGTAGAGGGGGTACTGTTGGTACGGAAGAGGAAGAAGACAATGTATTTCTTTTTCTAATGATAAAAATCAGGGGTAATTTTGGAATGCTATAAGAATAATTGCACTGCTGATCATCTACCAGACAAATGCATGTGACCCACATCTCAAATAATGTAGGTCCATATCTGGTGGCACAGCACCAGCTGCCACTCTCAAACCCATATAATTATAATTAGGGAAAGCCTATCCGTACTCCCAAATCAGCTCTTGGCGCTCCACTAACAACCAAATGACCAAATTATACCATTTTGGTAATTTTTAAAATTTTTTTATCAAGTTAAATAAATAATTTTAAATCTATTGAAAATATGTCCTTTTTCGATTTTAACTTATTTGAAATGTAATATTTTGATAAATATAATTTTTTAGAAAAATAATATATAATATATTATAATTAAAAATAGTTAAATATATTATAATTTTGTCTATAAAAATTATGTAGTTTTAATAGAAATTCTTTAACTTATTAATTTAATTTATTCGTGCCAAATTTCTTAATAAATTATTTATTATTAATGCAATGGGGTGTTAAATTTGAGATGAGAGGAACCAAGGAGAAAGATTAGAGACGAGAGGTGGGAGAAAATATTGTCAAGATGTAATAAATATTTTGTTTAGGAAATTAAAGAGTTTTTTATTTTATTTTTGGTAATGTTAGTGTATGCTTGTGTTATTTTAATTATTAATTGATTAAAAAATTAGAAATAAAGAAATTAAAATAAATAAAATTTTAATTCGTAAATCATTTAATAATTGAAACTCTATTCCTCATCTATGTTAAGAGTTTGAGGTATGATATCATTTTAGAGAAACATGAAGAGTAATTTTGTCTTTTAATTTATTTATGTGTAAATTATATTACTTTTTTCTGAGATTTTTAGAATTGTGTTGATATTTTTTGCTTTTATTTGAAAATATGCAGATATTCTTTTTAGTCAATTTTTTTTTTCTTTCCAAAAGAATAAAACCATCTCTTTTATTTATTTATTTTTATGTTTTTTATTAATGTTTTCTAACTTTTTTAAAAAAAAATTATTTTATTTAAAAATAAATTTAAGGTTAATAACTTATTTTTATTTTATATAAACATAAATTTAATATTTTTATCAATATTTATTTAAAAAATAAAAAAAATAGTCAAAATTTTAAACATTGAAAAAAAATTGAAATTATAGTTTTGTCATATTGAAAAATAAATAATTAGAGATATATATCTGTATATTGTTAGATAATGATGCAGCTAATTTGGGCTCGTCATGGAATAATCCGTCACTGTGAACCTGAAAAGAGATAATTAATAAAAAGCCACCGGGAAAGGTTCCGGTGGTAACCTCTCCGATGGTTAAATCAGTTTTCCTTTTTCTGTGATCAAAAGTTTTTACTCTTTTATCACTTAATCATTCAAAATGTGGGGGGATCCCCCTTCATACCTTCTTCATGGAAGTTATAGTATGGAGAGGCGGTGGGTTTTTCTGACAAGCGGTGGACGCCCTGTTCACCTTTACATTTAAAGTGGTGTGACTTCCTTTACACGTGTACCTGTAGAATTGATTGTCAAACCTGTACCTATTTTTGGCAGGGTTAGGGCTCACCGCCTGTCAGGCTGTATCATCGTAATGATGAGACTTTCATCATTCTTTTTCGTCTTTTATTTAGCCCATCGTTCCGAGATCGGTATACCGATGTACACCTCGGTATATGCTTTTCAATCTAAGTTCTTAATCAAATTATCTTTATTGCACATGTTCAAATCTCATTAATCAGATGTTTGGTGACGTATCAGTTACTCCCCCCTGAAGCCTTGGTTTTGTAACACGTACAGAACTCTGGCTTTAGGGTTTTTTGTAATGGGTGACGTGTACCACCACTTATATCGTATTTCGAGGGGTCTGTAGCCGTCAGGCATAATTACAGCGTATTTTGCGGCTTTGGTAACTGGAGTAATTAATGACAAGGCCGTCATTCACTTTTAATGGGTTTATTTCGAGATTTTGAACGAATATTTGCTTCGTTTAACGTAAAACATTAATAACAAATTTTTTCATAACTAATGGACTTAATGTAGTTTTTGGATTCGTTCTTGATTTCAAATATTCTTCTCGATCTGGAATAGGGTTTTGAGTGCGATTTCAAGTTTGTGCTTCGCTAAAAACGTGTTTTTCTTCTGTTCCTGGTAAATTTCTTACTCTTCTTCTTTTTCTTTGTCCTTTTTATTCTTCTTCTTCTTGATTCTGTTTTTCTTTTTATTCTTCCTCTTCTCGCTTCTATCCATCGATCATGTCTGACCAAAATAGAGAAGAGGTTAGAGTCGAACCAGGGACCTTCGATGAAGGAGGTCCTTCTCAAGTTTGTACAGCCATGTCTTCCTCTTCCTCTGTTAATATTATAAATTCTGATGACGGAGAGGTTAATGTATCTATTAGAGAAGAGGGGGCGAGCGCCATAACGAAAGGCATGTTAAAATTAATTATGAAAAAATTTAGCTTCCCAAAAAATATAAGCTGTAGGGTCCCAAAACCAACAGATCGTCCCTCAGATATAAAAAGGGGGGAAATCTGTGCCTATCTCGAATGGTTCGAGATGGGTGTTCGTTTTCCTTTTCACCCTCTGTTTATAGAGTTTTTTACTTGGTACAATATTTGCCCTGCCGAGCTTAATGTAAATAGCTGGAGGCAACTTTTAGCGTTCCTGGTCCTAGGTCATCTGAATAGGGTTCATATTGACCTTGATCTAATTAGGAGTCAGATGGAACTAAAACATCTGACTGCTGAGGGCCTTTATTATACTTGCTTCGATCAGAGGTACAGACCTCTGAATTCAGTACCATCCTCCAACAAAACGTGGAAAAAATGGTATTTCTTTGTTGGGGGAGGTTGGGAGCGAGAAGATTACGAAGGTCAAATGAGCCTTTTCCCTCGGCATTCCGGCCCTAAGGGTGAGTATTGAGAGGTTTCATAGGTTGTGAGTTCAGTATGTTCAAATATAACTGAAACAGCTAACAGTTTAACTTATATGTTTCTTGTTGCAGACGGAAGGAGGTGGAAGAAAGCAGAGTTTACTCCCGAGATCGAGGAGCGATACCGACGTTTGCTACAACCAGTTCTTCGGCCGCATTATTTGATTCTCTCTCCAAAGAATTTGATGGCGGCTGGGTTGACTAAGGAGGAGGCTGCGGCTATAAAGAAGAGCCTCCTATCGGCATGTGGTCCTCCGTCCAAGAAGGCGAAGGCTGGGGATCCACCTGCGGCCCCAGAAACTCAGCCAGCAAAGAAGAAGAGGAGATTGATCTCCCGAGCTAAGCGGGAGACTCCGCGTCCTGCTGTTTCGAATTCTGAGGAGGTCAGGCAACCCGAGGAAGATAATGGTGCCGATATCAGGTCGACGACCGAACCTTCATCGAAAAAAGGGGTCCCAAAATCAACCGAGGTTCCTGCGCCCACCGAGATAAGGGAGGCGAGGAATAAGGCCCCGGTTCAGCAGACGGACAAGTCAGAGAGAGTCAGTGCTACCCTACTGCATCCTTCTGAGGCCTCGTCGGGTACCGAGGCGATAAAATGGGCATTAAAGGCGGCCCTCCCACCGGGGTTACCAGACCAAAGTACGAGACGGACTTTGGGTGACCTGATGCTGGGTTATACCAGGGTAAGTAAGGTGTTTTTTTTTTTTTTTTTTTTTTTTTTTTTTTGTTTAAATCTTACACAACTCTGCAGGGTCTTCGGGCAGTAGGTATGCTAATGGATCGTGATGATCAAAGTCAACAACTTAGTGGGCTGAAGGAAGAGCTCAAAATAGCTCAGTCCGAGCTGAAGACAACTCAATCCGAGCTGAAGACAACTCAGTCAGAACTGAAGGCCACCAAGGCGGTACTCCTGACTGCTCAGTCTGACATAAAAAGGGGTCAGGACTCTTTGAAAACGGCACAGTCTGAGCTCGAAACTTCCCGAGAAAAATTAAAATCGTCGGATGCCCAGTGTACAGAACTCAAGAAAGAGCTTGCTTTAGCGAGGAAGGGTACTGAGTCTCTGATAGCTCAGAGGACCAAATTGAATGAGAGCGTAACTGAGTTAAAAGACAAACTCAAGGGGGCTGAGGCATCTGAACTGATGAAGATTGAAGCGGCTAAGGTGGCCACAAAGGAGGCAACCAAAGCCAGTATGATGGGGCTCCTGACGTCCATGGGAAAGGAGTTATCAGATGCCGGCTATCAGTCATGCCTTAAACGAATTCAAGTTTTGTATCCAGATCTGGATATTTCAAAGTTGGATGAAGTGGAGGTGGCTGAGTCTCAACCGACCTCTCCCGAGGTCCCAGCCCCAGATGAAGTTTTAGAAGGCGTAGTACCCTTGTCAGCTGTTCCCTAAGAATTTTTTGTAATAGATAGGTTAATGTAATTTTTATTTTTGCTTTGCTATATTTTGTACTTGGTCATTTTATGAAATGAAAAACATCAGTTCTCTATTTTGCCTTTCATTTTGTTTTAATATAGCTCTGAGTGCTTTTGATACTTAATACCGAAGCAGTTCGTTTTAATAAGCAGATAACAATAAATTTGTTTTGTTTGGACATAAATCAAAGAATATGGATCAAAGATAGAACAAATATATTCTCATTTATCACAAGTATCTGAATCTAACCTGGTAGTCATCTGAAGTGAACCAAGTCGGTTAGAGCACCATGTGGTTATGAGATCAGATCGGTAGATCAATATCATCACCTGTGGCCGGGCCCATAGCCCGTATGTTAAATAGAGGCTTTGCTTGGAGCCACACCTACAGCACTTATGCTTGTAGGGGCCTTTTGCTCAGTTCCGAGGTCAGGTCAGTAGACCAGTATCCTCATTTGGAGCCATGCCTACAGCACTTATGCTTGTAGGGGCCTTGATGAATTTTGAGATCAGGTCTGTAGACCAGTCTCTTTTCTTGGAGCCATACCTACAGCGCTTAGGCTAGTAGGGGCCTTGATGAATTTTGAGATCAGGTCTGTAGACCAGTCTCTTTTCTTGGAGCCATACCTACAGCGCTTAGGCTAGCAGGGGCCTTGATGAATTTTGAGATCAGGTCTGTAGACCAGTCTCTTTTCTTGGAGCCATACCTACAGCGCTTAGGCTAGCAGGGGCCTTTGTTGCAGAACAAGTTGATGGGTCTTCCGTGTCGAGAAGGTATATCACCTGAAAGGTAGAAATAATTTTATTGATAATATTGTCTCAGGTGCTCGATGTTCCATGGTCTGGGAATCAGTTTTCCCTCCATATCTTCCAACCAGTAGGTTGTTGGCCTGTTAATCTTTACAATTCGGTAAGGTCCCTCCCAGTTTGGGGACAACTTTCCCATTGTAGGTTCCTTGGTATTTGGGAAGATTCTTCGTAGAACCAGATCGCCTAAGTCAAAGTTTTTACCTTTGATCTTTTTATTAAAGCTTTTGGCCATCCTTCGTTGACATTCTTCCATTCGAATTGAAGCCTGTTCTCTTTTTCCTTCGAGTAAGTCGAGGTTCTCGATTAACTGAAGTGGATTTGTTTCCGGATTGAAGGCTTCTGTTCTCCATGTGGGCATACCGATTTCTACGGGGATGACCGCCTCGGAACCATATGTGAGTGAGAATGGTGTTTCCTGGGTAGCACTACTCCTCGTTGTTCGGTAAGCCCAGAGCACTCCAGGAAGTTCTTCTGTCCATTTTCCTTTTGCTCGTTCCAGCCTCTTTTTGATACCACTTAATATAGTCCGGTTAGTCACCTCGGCCTGTCCGTTTGCCTGTGGATGTCCTGGCGAGGAAAAATGATGGCTGATATGGAGATCGTCACAGAATTTTCTAAATACTTTTCCTGAAAACTGGGTGCCATTGTCTGATATGATAGTTCGTGGCACTCCAAACCTGCAAACGATATTTCTCCATGTGAAATTTTTTACATCCACCTCGGTAATGTGAGTCAGTGGTTCTGCTTCCGCCCATTTGGAGAAGTAATCAATAGCGATTAACAAATACTTCCTATTTTGAGGAGCTTTGGGCAAAGGTCCAACAATATCCATCCCCCATTGGACAAAAGGCCAAGGACTGACAATGGGTACAAGCTCTTGTTGTGGTAGATGTTGATAGGAAGCAAAACGCTGACATTTGTCACATCTCTTGACATACTCCCTAGCTTGAATCAGCATACCGGGCCAATAATAACCATGGGTCAACGCCCGATGGGAGATGGTCCTGCCACCATTATGATTGCCGCATATCCCTTCATGGATCTCGGCTAGTACATACTCCGATTCTTCTGGAGATAGGCACCTCAGTAAAGGTTGGGTGTAGGACCTACGGTAGAGTTGCTCATTTACAATCAAATACCGAGCTGCTCTGATCCGTAGTTTACGTGCTTGATTCCTATCTTCCGGGAGTTTTCCTTCTTTTAGGTATCTGAAGATAGGAGCTCTCCAGTCGTGACATTGTTCTAAGATGTGAATTTTTTGAACTTTGTCAATACTGGGGTGATCTTGGCAGGAGATAATTAATTCTGAATCCCCTTTGGTACCGAGGTGAGAAGCCATATTTGCTAATGCATCTGCCCTTGTGTTCTGTTTTCTCTCTATTTTATGAATACGGAAAGTGGCAAATGATTTTTGTAGAAAACTTACCATTTCGGCATATTTGATCATTCTATCATCCTTCACAGCAAATTCACCCAGAACTTGGCCCACCACTAATTGAGAATCAGAGAAGGCTTCGAGGTTGTGAGCTTCATGTTCTCGGGCTAGTTGCATGCCAAGGATCAATGCTTCATATTCAGCCTCATTGTTTGAAGCCTTAAATCCCAAAGTAACTGCCTTCTCTGTAGAAATACCATCCGGAGATCGGAGGATAAGACCAACTCCGGACCCTTTATCAGTGGAAGAGCCATCCACATATAAATGCCACGGGGCCATGGTTGGGTTAGCGTCCAACTTCTGTTTTAGTGCTGGGGTGAATTCGGCAATAAAATCTGCCAAAGCTTGCGCTTTAATAGCAGTCCGAGGTGTATAGGTGATATCGAATTCTCCCAGCTCTATTGACCATTTCACGAGACGACCTGAAATTTCAGGTTTATGTAGTACGGCCTTTAAGGGGTATGAAGTTGGGACTATAATTGAATGAGACTGAAAATAAGGCCTGAGTTTCCTGGCTGATATGACGAGTGCGAAGGCTAGCTTTTCTATCTCGGGATATCTTTGTTCTGATCCAAGAAGTGCTTTACTTACGTAGAATATGGGTTTTTGAACCCCTTGGTCTTCTCGGAGTAATGCAGAGCTTACGGCATTTTCAGATACCGCGAGGTATAAAAGCAGCTTCTCTCCTTTTATTGGCGTAGATAACAATTCTGGAGATGCCATATATTTTTTAAGCTCCAGAAAAGCTTGGTCGCATTCAGAGGTCCATTCCAAGGTCTTATTTCCCCGTAGAGCTTTGAAGAAGGGAAGACAGCGGTCCGTAGACCTCGATATGAAGCGATTCAGGGCCGCAATCCGGCCATTCAAAGTCTGTATCTCCTTCCTAGACCTCGGAGGCTCGAGTTCTGCCAAAGCTTTGATTTGGGATGGATCGGCTTCAATGCCTCGTTGTGAGACAAGAAAACCCAGAAACTTACCACGGCTCACCCCAAAGATACATTTAGATGGATTTAACTTCATCTTATGTTTGTTCAGGATGTCGAAGGTCTTTTTTAAATGTTCAACGTGATCCTTCTTCTGCTGACTCTTGACCAGCATGTCATCGATATACACCTCCATCGTATCACCGATCAGAGATGCAAACATTTTGTTGACTAAACGTTGATAGGTGGCTCCAGCGTTTTTAAGACCGAAAGGCATCACTTTGTAGCAATACAAGCCTCGTTCAGAGATGAAAGAGGTCTTTTCTTGATCGGGAGGATACATCTGAATCTGGTTGTATCCTGAGTATGCATCCATGAAGCTCATCAACTCGTAACCAGCAGTTGCGTCAACGAGTTGATCAATTCTGGGAATGGGGAAACTATCCTTCGGGCAAGCTTTGTTAAGGTCGGTATAATCAACGCATACTCGCCATTTCCCATTTTTCTTTTTAACCAGGACTGTGTTAGCAAGCCATTCTGGGTAAAATACCTCCCTGATCAGTTCTGCATCTAGTAACCGCTGGACTTCATCATTAATGATCTTATGTCTCTCGGGAGCAAATGTTCGTCTCCTTTGCCGTACAGGGTGGTACTCAAGATTTGTCGTTAGTTTATGGCAAATACATGAGGGGTCGATACCTTCCATGTCCTTAGTTTCCCATGCAAAGGTTGATAATTGAGTTTTCAGAAACTCAATTATCACTTCTTGTTCTGGTGGAGATAAGTCAGCGCCCACCTGTAGATAACGTCCTTCCTCCTCATATCCTACCGAGATCTTCAGTGGATCTTGGACCGGAGCAGCCATACTATCTATACCACGCGGACTTAAAGGCGCATCAATCTCGGTAGGACAATACGTATCTTCACCTTGGTCGGACATGTCAAGAGTCATTTGCCTCCGAGATGTCTGTGATTGCTATTGCTGTTTGTCCCCTCTGAGTGCAACAACATGACATTCCCGAGATGATGATTGGGAACCTCGAATAGTGCAGATTTGATCGTTCTGTACATATTTGAGGCACTGGTGAAGGGTAGACGTGACAGCTCCTATTTGATGTAACCATGGTCTTCCCATGATCACGTTGTAGGGAGATCGGCAGTCCACAATCACATATTCAGATAAGACCGTTTTTTGTTCGTCGCCAACCCCAATAGTTGTTGGGAAGTCAATACCGCCCATAGGAGAACTTAAATGTCCATCGAAACCAGCCATTACTGCCGAGGTGTCTTTGAGGTCAGACACGTTCAACTTCATCTTTTGGAAAGGCTCAAAAAATAAGATATTAGTGGAACTGCCGGTGTCCACTAATACTCTAGAGATGTCGAAGTTGGCGACACGAAGAGTAATGACCAACGCATCGGTATGCGGGTGATGTATGCCAACTAGATCCAGTTCGGAGAATTGGATTTGTGGTGAGGGTTTCAGCTTTTTCTCCAGAGTCATGATTTGAACCGGAATTGGTGCCATTTTTGCTTCTCTCGCATAACGCTTCCTCGCCCGATTTGAAGTGCCAGAAAGAGAATTAGTGGCATGGAGAACGAGGATGACATGAGCGTTGGCTTGTAATGGTTGATTAGTCCCAAGAGTAGACCCCTGATCTTGTCTTGGTGGCTGAGATTTAGGCTCCTGCCGAGGTTGTTGGGGTTTCTGAGTCTGATTATTTGATCCAGATTCCCGTTGAACGAATTCTTTCAATCGTCCCCTTCGAATTAGCTGCTCAATCTCCTGTTGAAGATGTCGGCATGTTTCCGTAGTATGTCCGTGGTCTCGGTGAAATTCACAATACTTACTACGGTCTCGGTGGTCCGGATCAGCATATAATGGATCTGGACGCTTGAAATTTTCCTGTGTCTTGACCTGATGATAAATCTCAGATATAGAAGCAGTCAAGGGTGGCAATGGCACATTCAGAGGTGCGTATGATCTGAAACGTCCCGAGGTTGTCTGATTTTGACCTCGGGATGTTTTCGTCTCGGGACTTCTCTGCCGCTTGCTGGTATTGCCAGCATTCTGCGTTTGTGATTTTCCCTCATGTTGTACTTGTTCTTTGGCAAGACGGAGGGATGTTCTGGTGTCTTCCAAGTTTATGTGTTTTCTTGCCCTCTCCATTAATGACGCCATATCGGCAGGAGGATTTTTCGTCAGGGAATCATGAAAACGCCCTGGCCAGAGTCCAGCATGTAAGGCGGCCACCAAGAAGGCCGCGCCACAATCAGTAATCTCGGTCAGTTCGGCATTAAAGCGAGCGATATAATCCCTGAGGGATTCTCCCTTTCGTTGTTTTATGGACAAGAGAAATTCTGGTCCCTTTCTGAGCCGCCTGCTGGTTAGAAAGCGATCAAGGAAACGCCTGCTGAGCTCGTAGAAGCTAGGGACTGAATTTGGAGGGAGATTATGGAACCATCGAAGGGCTGCCCCTTTGAGACTCGTGACAAAGGTGCGACATAGAAATGCGTCCGTGGCGCCATGAAGGGCCATGGTATGCTGGTAATTTGAAAGATGATCGCCAGGATCATCCAATCCTTCATACGGGGTGAATTTTGGGACAATAAACTTACGAGGACGCTCCTCGGCCAATATAGCTGAGGTAAACGGAGTCGTAAATCTTCCAAGAAGCTTTGCTATTTCGTCCTGTTGAGGAGGTGGAAGTCCTCCCCGAGCAGGAACTGCTTGTCCAATGGAATCCGCCACTTCTTCTGATCGTAGCGGTACTCTGGATGGGGCAGAGTGCTGAAATCCTGGCATACCATCCTCAAGCCCAGTAGGTTGAGGATTGTTCGGGCTGGGGATTGCATGCTCGGGCTGTCTTTGATTGGACGCCGGTGCTGGTTGAAATGGTAGTCCGGATTGCACCAAGTTAGCGCCAGAATTCGCGGGGCTAACAACATGGCCCCTGCTATAATTAACGTTATTAGGTTGCATGTTGGGTACACCCTCTGGAACGTCATATCGAACTGGAGTTACACCCTGGGGAGAAAAGGGACGAGCACTAGGGCCACCCTCCTCATATTGCCTCCGTTGCGGGGGGTACACTAATGGATATCCGCTTTCAGGCACTCCAGAGTGAGGGAGAACCGATGGATTTTGTGTCAAAGAAGCCAAGACTTGAGATATGGCAAAGAGCTGAGCTTGCGTTTGATCAGCTTGCTTCTGCATCTGAGCTCGAATTTGATCCAGCTGTTGCTGCACAGGATCAGAAGTTGCAACTTCTTCATCCTGAGCGAGCGGTTGAGCGGATAATGGTGCAGAGCGACGGTTGGAAGCCATGACTACCAAACACTTTAATCGAAGAAGAGAAGATAAAGAAGAACGTTAAACGTTCCCACAGACGGCGCCAAGCTGATGCAGCTAATTTGGGCTCGTCATGGAATAATCCGTCACTGTGAACCTGAAAAGAGATAATTAATAAAAAGCCACCGGGAAAGGTTCCGGTGGTAACCTCTCCGATGGTTAAATCAGTTTTCCTTTTTCTGTGATCAAAAGTTTTTACTCTTTTATCACTTAATCATTCAAAATGTGGGGGGATCCCCCTTCATACCTTCTTCATGGAAGTTATAGTATGGAGAGGCGGTGGGTTTTTCTGACAAGCGGTGGACGCCCTGTTCACCTTTACATTTAAAGTGGTGTGACTTCCTTTACACGTGTACCTGTAGAATTGATTGTCAAACCTGTACCTATTTTTGGCAGGGTTAGGGCTCACCGCCTGTCAGGCTGTATCATCGTAATGATGAGACTTTCATCATTCTTTTTCGTCTTTTATTTAGCCCATCGTTCCGAGATCGGTATACCGATGTACACCTCGGTATATGCTTTTCAATCTAAGTTCTTAATCAAATTATCTTTATTGCACATGTTCAAATCTCATTAATCAGATGTTTGGTGACGTATCAGATAATATATAAAAGATCAATATAATTTTAAAAAGTTTAGAGAAAATCAATGTAATTATTAAAAATTTCACAAAAATAAAGTCAAATGTAATTTATAACAATTTATTTATTTTTGAAGGAAGTGGAGCGTTGGTAACGGGTTTTGGAGGGCCGATGGAGGCAATCAGGCAATCTTGATAATTATACATATGTATATATATATATATATATATATGCTTATGGTTATTAAAAAAAATTGAATTTGATTAATAGTTGCAACTGCAGTTACAAGAAATGTAATTTAAATAATACAGATGTGTCTGTCAGGTTCTTAACACTTTTCTAAAGATATAGACGTGAATATTTACAGTCGCGGCAATCAGGCAATCTTGATAATTTTACGTACATATGCTCATGGTTATTAAAAAAATTTGATTAATAGTTGCAACTGCAGTTACAAGATATGTAATTTAAATAATACAGATGTGTCTGTCAGGTTCTTGACTCTTTTCTAAAGATACAAACACTACAGGATGACGTGAATATTTACAGTCTGTTTCAAGTTCAACAGGATACATGTCCGTTTCCTTACCACAACCCATGTTCTGGTTTCTCTCTCTTATTCAGAAAAACAACCATTTCCAGAACCACCGTATTCTGAGATTTTAAGTCTCATTGGTGCGAACAAAAATTGTATGTTTGCATCAATAAACAAACTCCCTTGCCAATTTTTGTTTCCCGTTTTTTGCCCCCTTTCACTTGTGATTCTTCTTGGTTCAGATCTGCAATTTAATGGGGTCTTTGGAGTGAGGAAATGGTTGATTGAAGAGAAGGTGTTTCTGGGTTTTGATTGTCACTCTATGTTCATAGTTCTCATGGTATTATTCAAGAAAAATCAAATTCCTTGATAGATCTGTTGAAAGGTAATTAATTTGTTGTTTATCTCAGAAGTTGAATATATGTTTTGTTCTGGTTATTGAGACACCTTAAATTTCTGTTATTGTGTTTGTTATGAACAAGATAAACCCCTGTTGATATCTTGGATTGTGACTCAATATTAGGGTTTTCATGCTTTCTATCGTTCTGTATTCTTGGATAGTTTTGGTGGTGGTGTTTCAAGCTGAGGATCATTCTTTTCTTTTCTTTTCCTTTCTTTTTCAACGATAAGAAAATAATAGACAAAACCCTTAAGACTCTTGAAGGAGTGTTTTAGTGGTTTACGATGAAAGTCCAAGGCATGGAGATTTTGGGCATGATAGTTTTTGTGATGTTCTTTGTGTTTGTTAAAATTGGAGAAGCCCAGACAATGCCTTTTCTGGTGAATTGCGGTACGAATCTCATTGTTAATGTGGATGGTAGGAGATGGGTTGGTGACTTGGCCCCTGACAGTAATTTGACACTCAGTTCTCTTGGCATTGCGGCCTCCACCGCCACTTTTAGCGGGGATTCAGCCTTTGTGCCACTCTATAAAACTGCGCGGATCTTTACTGACAGTCTGAATTACACATTTCGTGGAACCCCAGGAAGTTATTTTCTTAGGCTCCACTTCTATCCCTTCTCCTTTGAGAATTACAATGTGAATGAGTCTTCCTTTGCTGTTGAGGCAAGTGGACTGCAACTGGTTTCAGAGTTCAACGTCCCTGAAGAGATTTCACTCAAGAACTTATATTTGCAGAGTTCAGGAAGCAATTCAAGTTCATTTGCTTTGATTAAAGAGTACTTCCTCAATGTCGACTCGGGTGCGCTTGTGATTGATTTCAACCCAAGTAAAGGGTCCTTTGGATTTGTGAATGCCATAGAAATTGTCCCGGTTGTAGATAAGCTGTTTGTTGATTCGGAGAGCAAAGTAAGTGGAAATGGTGCGAACACTCCTCTAAATTTGAGCAAACGGGGGATTCAAACTATGTATAGATTGAATGTTGGAGGTTCTGAGATCAAACCTGATAAGGATTTAGATCTTTGGAGACAGTGGGAAGTGGATTCTAGCTATATGTTCACAGCAGATGCGGGGTCTGAAATCAGTAACAGCTCTAATATTACCTATGCTTCCAGTAATGATACCTCAGTGGCACCTCTTCTAGTGTATCAAACAGCACGAATTATGTCCAATACTGAAGTTTTGGGGAAGAGGCTCAACATGTCATGGAAATTTGAAGTGGATCCTGATTTTGAGTATTTGATCAGGTTACATTTCTGTGAGCTGTTTTTTGGTAAAGCAACCCAGAGGGTCTTTAGAATCTACATTAACAATCGGACTGCAGCAGATAATTTTGATGTTTTTGTGCGAGCAGGAGGGATGAACAAAGCATATCATCAGGATTATTATGATGTTGTGTCCCCAAAAATCAGCACCCTATGGGTGCAACTGGGTCCTGCCTCAACAGCCGGTGGTTCAGAAACAGATGCTCTCTTGAATGGCCTGGAGATTTTCAAGCTGAGTCGAAATGGCAATCTTGCCTATGTAAAGAAATATGGTCAAACTTCTGGAGGCAACAGAACTTCAAGAAGTCGAATCCTTTGGGTGGGAATTGGAGCAGGTGTAGCTTCTATTGTCATTCTTGCAGGTTTATTTTTGCTGATATTTTGTTTCTGCAAGAAGAGGAGAAATAAACTGAGTGACGCCAAAAGCAGTTCTCCCACATGGCGACCACTGTTCCTTCATGGGGTTATTGTCAATAGCACTGCTAATGCCAAGGGATCAGTGGGAAATCAAAATCCAAATGGTTCTGTGGCTTCTACTAGAGTCGGCAGGCGGTTTACATTGGCAGAGATTAGAGCAGCGACCAGTAAATTTGACGAAAGCTTAGTGATTGGAGTTGGAGGCTTTGGTAAGGTGTACAAAGGGGAGATTGAGGATGGCACCCTTGCAGCTATTAAGCGGGCCAACCCCCAATCTGAGCAAGGCCTTGCAGAATTTGAAACGGAGATTGAAATGCTTTCAAAGCTCAGGCATAGGCATCTAGTCTCCATGATTGGGTTCTGTGAAGAACAGAATGAGATGATCTTGGTCTATGAGTACATGGCAAATGGTACCCTCAGGAGTCATCTCTTTGGGAGTGATCTCCCACCATTAAGCTGGAAACAACGATTGGAAGTTTGTATTGGTGCTGCTAGGGGATTGCATTACCTTCACACTGGAGCAGAGCGGGGGATTATACACAGAGATGTTAAAACAACCAACATTTTGTTAGATGAGAATTTCGTGGCAAAGATGGCTGATTTTGGGTTGTCAAAAAATGGTCCTGCCTTGGAACATACTCATGTTAGTACTGCAGTAAAAGGAAGCTTCGGATATCTTGATCCAGAATACTTCAGACGACAGCAGTTAACTGAGAAATCTGATGTTTACTCCTTTGGAGTAGTGTTGTTTGAAGTTATATGTGCCCGTGCTGTTATAAATCCAAGTTTGCCGAAAGATCAGATCAATCTTGCAGAATGGGCAATGCGGTGGCAAAGGCAGAGATCACTGGAAACCATTATTGACCCATATCTCAAAGGGAATTATTCTCCAGAATCATTTATTAAATTTGGGGAGATTGCTGAAAAATGTCTTGCTGATGAAGGGAAGACTCGGCCTACAATGGGGGAAGTTTTGTGGCATTTGGAGTACGTACTGCAAATTCATGAAGCTTGGATGTGTGCCAACGCAGGAGAAAATTCCTTGTCCAGTAGTGAGGTTGTGGGGAGCCTTGAAGATAGAGAAGCTGAAGGGGGCAAGGACACTGCAAGTTTAGATGAAGTGACTGGCTTAGACCCAAAAATGAAGGGAGGGGGAGAATCTGCATCAAGGGAAACTGGTGGATCAAACGATGTGGTTGGAGTTGAGTTTTCACAGCTGGTTAACCCACGGGGAAGGTGAGAACCGAGTACTAGAACCATGTTTTTATTAGCCTAAATTCTTTAAATTTTTTATTTTGTTGTCAAATCCATTTTACTTGAGATCTGCTCTTATAGTATCGATATAGCCCAAATAGGGAGAGAGAAAATGTTGCAATCATGATAGTGTTTCAAAAGCTGTGTATCCGAGGTTATTATTTTTTGCTTGCTGGTTAGAGTCCTTCCTTCTCAGGGGCTAATTAATATTCTTGTATGCGGTTTGATGCAAGGAACAATTATTCCATGTAGTGGTATCTCTGCTTTAAGAAAATGTTCTTCTGTTTATTAGCTTTCTTCAACATCTTTCCAATTTTTTGGTCCAAGATTTGTTACACCTTGCAAGCTCTCAGTGTTGGTGATCTCTGTTATGTTAAACCGTTTGAGGTGTGTTTATGATGACTTCAATAATCCTTTGGAATGTTCAGTAGAGGTTTTCATGACATGTTTTAGGTCTAAGAGATCGAGATAAACAAAATTTAGGAGATGCAAATTCAACAAAATACTTCTAATTTAAAAAATCTTCTTAATTTTATCATTCGTGCTTCCTTCATAGACAATCATCAACAATAACTTTGCTTGAATTATTTGAATTGTACATTGCTGATATATATTGTGAAATCAGGACACTTTTTGATATTGGTCTGTGGGATCGGCTAACACCGGGTTGCGGTGTATAGGGAAAAAATCTTATTGGTAAGATAGCACTGAAAAATTTCATACGTTTAACACGCAGCATATGTTTTATATTGTAACAACTAAATGACATCATTTGTATATGCATGCCCATGGAATTTCTCGGTTCTACCTTTTCACTAGAATTTTTTCCAAGCGTAGAGAGTTTCACCACTTCCTTCCAATGCCTTTTTGGCCTAACACCAAAAAGAGAAAGAAGGAAGGGTAATTTAGACACTGCCTTTACCCTTTTCGCTTTCAGACATCTTATATCCCTACTCATTCTAATACATAAGCCCTTTGCCCATGACTATATCAGGTTAGACTTCTTGTATGTATGTTTAAGATGGTCTCCACGACAACAATGCCTCATCATCTTTAATAGGGCTTTACCCATTAATACACCAAAGGTGTGGAACTGAGAATTGGTTTAATTCGAACATTTAACGCATCTCAGATGAACCAAATTTCACTCTGTAAGCTGGAACTGATTCATCAGCCACCGTTTTCCACATTAAGTAAAATCAGAATGGTAAAACAGAAAAAGGTCTTGCTATTTTGTATCTATTGCCCAACCATTTAGCATAAAATAAAAATAATAAAGTTGCTGTTATCTTTTGGATTCCCTCTGCAAGCACATTTGAAGTTTACTTTTGCTGCAATTTTGATCTATTGTTGCAGGTGTCATGAGGCTTTCAATGAATAGCTCAAACCTTGTGTGTGTGTGTGTGTCTGTCCGCGCGCCCGTGCATTTATATATATATATATATATATATATATATATATATATATATATATGTGTGTGTGTGTGTGTGTGTAATAGTTTATTAACACGTGCGTTGCACATGAACTGGGTATCAAATTGTTAAGGTATATTTTATGTAAATCTAAGTCTCCTAAAATTTATAACAATTTGATAATGCAAAATAAATAATAATGCAAATTAAAAAAGAGAAATTAATTTGAAAATTATGAAAAATGAGCATGAAAATAAAAAAAAATAAGTAAAATTTACTTAATCATCTTAGATAAGAAAAATAATCAAACAAAAAAAAAAATAAAAGACAAATAAGAATTTAGTAATATGTTATAGTAATCTGAAAATATAATAAAAGTAATGAAATTAAGATAGTAATGAAATCCACCACCTTTTATATATAAATGTGTGTATGCGTGTGTCTACATACATACACATATACAATAATATATATATATATAGATATTTTATATCACATCACAATTTTAAATTTTATTTTATTTTACATGCTTCTTAGCTTTTTAATATTTTAAAACTTAAAGAGAAACTTTTATATATTTTACTTGCACCTTATAAGTATGTTAATATTTTTTAAAGACTTCTTAATCTTTTAAGATTCTAAACTTAAAGGAAAAAGTATTTTGCAGCTTTTTATTTTAATTTTTTTCCTAACTATATATTTTTTACACACTTTTTTCCTTTTAATAAACACATTTTAACTTTTACATATATATATATATATTAAATTTTTTTGCCCATTGAAATAAAATGAAAGATGAGTATGAGAAAGAAATAAAAATTAACCAAATTTAATTAAAACCTTTTTTATTTATAAGGTTACTCATTTCCGTTTTTAGTCAATTTAAAATTTTTTTTTACCAACTTCTTAATCTTTTAAGATTCTAAACTTAAAGAAAAAATAATTATGTCAATTTTAAATTTTAATTTTCTTTCTTAACTATTTTTTTTAGACACTTCTTTTTCTTTTACGATTATAAAATTTATAAGGCAAAATAATTTAAATTGTTCCTTAAATATTCAAATTTATTTTATCTATTATTTTCTAAAATATTCTTATTTTTCCTTAAATAATAAATACTTATTATCTAATCACGTCCTTTTTTCAGATATGGTGATTTTGTTTTACACAATTGTTACTTTCTTAAGATTTAAATATCAGTAAATACAGTCAAATTTATAATTTTAAATTTATTAAACATTATATACACACATTCTAACTTTTACATTTAAAAGAAAAAATTTGGCCATTAATGAAATAAATGAAAGATGACCACTGAAAAGAAAACGAAATTAACTAAACTTAGGTAAAGTCTATTTATTTTTATTGACTAAGAAAAAAATTTAAATATAATAGAATAAAAATCACTTCTAAATTAACCGAAATAGTAAAAATGATAAATCACATAAAAAAAATCATACAACTAAATAATGTTATCATAATTAATATTTATATTTTATTTTAATAAAATTTTTAGATTAAATGAGAATATTAGTTATTCATTTAGAGTCGCAACAATTTCCAAGTAAAATATTGAAAAAAAAAAAAGAGAAAATAAGTAATTTTAAATCCATCTTACTTGAAATTTTAATTTTTGAAAACTCACACAATTTAAAAACTCACAAATTTTTGCGATTGGAATGTTTACCTTTGGACCTTATCTTGAATAAACTTATTTTGAGATATTTTTTACTAATTAATTTTATAAATTAAATGATAATATTAGTTATTCTTCAGAATCCAACTAACATTTCTCAAGAAAAATAATGAAAAAAAAAAGTAATAATAAATTCATATTACTTAAAATTTTAATTTTTGAAATTTCTTTTCCTTACTCATATAAAGATAAAAAATATCTCTAAATTATTTTTTCTAGCTATTTATTTTTTACGCACTTCTTTCTCTTTCACAATTCTAAAATTTATAAGGGAAAAATTTAAAATCATTCCTTAAATATTTAAGTCCATTTATTTTTTATACTCTTTCATGAAATGTTTTTATTTAAATAATAAATACATGTTTTCTAATCACACCCTTTCTTTAATTTTTTTTTTTTCTAATAATTTTGTTTTACACAATTTTTACTCTTTTAGGATTATAAACCTTGACAAATATTTTCACACACACACACACACACACATATATATATATATATATATATTTGTATTTCAAAATATCCTTTTGATATTTTTATGATTTTCAAAATTATATTAAAAATTCCTAGTTTAGAATTTTTTAGGTTGTAATAAAAAGACCCTTTTGAATTTCAGTTAACCACGTTTTTTTTAATTAAATTACTTCAATAAAAAAACTTCCAATAAATTAAATAACTCAATTTTTATCTACCATTTCTTATTTACATCCATATCATTAATTGATTAATTTAACTATTCCAATTAGAAAAACTTCTAACAAAATTAAATTACTTAGATCGTTTTAATTGATTAGTTGATAACTTTCTTAGTCTAATAAACTCTTTTTTATTGGTCAGACACAGTTTGGTTCAATTAAGGAGACTTATAATAAATTTAATAATTTGAATAAAGCAATAGATGTGTTTAACATGAGTTTAATGTATTAATCTTCCTAAAATTTTAATTACTACACTTAAGAACTATGCTATTCAAGAACTATACTTTGGTAGGATATCCAAAAATTACTACGAAATATTAGAATGAAAACTTAGAATTAGAAATAATCAAAAGGATATTTTTGTCTAAACAAAAATGTGTAAAACAAAAAATATTTGTACTTTGATATATAGAAGATATAGATATAGATATAAATATAAATATATATATATAAATATATATGAGAGAGAGAGAGAGAGAAAGAGATTTTAACACAATATCATAGTTATAATAAGAATCGTGACTTGAAATTTCACTGTTATAATGAAACTATGATTTATACTTGATAAATATCGTGACTTATTAAAGACAACTGTGTAATTTCATTCAAAAAGCGGAAGTTGTGCTCAATTAAAATAAAGTCTTGAAGTATTAGTTGATAATTTACAATTTATTACAGATAATACTTGAGTTTGAATTTATTACACCGCCAAGGTATGAGTTGTTAGTTCCAGTACTTAAAAAAATGTTTATTTCAAATGAGAGAAAAAACTATTTTGATAAACAGAAAACAGTTTTGAAAAAATAGAAAAGTTTGAAACCAAAACAGTATAGAATTTTACAAAATCAGAAATTGTAAAAATACAAAAACAATATTTCTCTACAATATAGAAATACAGTAGACAAATTCAAAAAGCCGTAAAACTTACAGAATTTGTAAAAATAGGAATAATACAAAGATAAAAGCTTGTGTTTGACACAATGTCCTTAAAGCAAATTCGTCCCTCACGGTGGTGCTTACGAGCTTTGCAGACGTTGCTTCCCAGGATACAATGATCAACATGCAGAGTAGAAGCACTTCAAACTCTGCATCTGGCGAACCAAAAAATGTTTTAAACCCTCTCTTTAAATATGCAGAAAAATTCAATTCTGAAAAAATGATTATGGATGAATGAATTGTGTGGGGGTAATTATAGGGTTTGTCATGACTGTTTAATACAATCACGAGGCCAAGGGTCGTCCCTATTTGAAGAATTGATGCGGTTCTATTTGAACATATAGGTGAAAAATTCAAATCAAAGAAGATGACTATTCAATCAAAATCAAACCAAAGGTAATCGCAAAATGACATCGTTTTGGATTTAAACTAAAACCAAACGTAATCGCTAAACAACAGCGTTGGATTTAATTATCCTAGTAACTAAAAAACAACGTTTTGGACTGTTTCTAACTGTGACAAAAACGGCAGCATTTTGTAAAAATATTTTTTCCAAAAAGTTATATACACAGCGAGTCAAGGTCCAAAGCCAAACCCGGCCTGATTTGGTAAGGGCCAAACCCAAACCTGGCCCGATTTGGTACAGGGTGGCGAGCATGTGGTGAGCCAAGCATGTACTAGGTCCTCCTTCTTCACAAAACTTGGGTGCCCCTTAGAGCCCAAACCTACCTTCAAGGTAATTGTATATATACATTTTAAAAACTTTATACCCATCCTATGTGAGACAGAAGCTTTTTACAAGCTTCAAGCCTTTGTTATCATTTCCAAGTGATGATGTTTGGAGGTAATTTCTCAATCACTCCTTAATGATTTTAAGCAACCCAATACATGATCTTAATATTCTCATAGAAGAGAACACATTTCCATATAGACCTACCAAAATAAATATGTGTGACCTACTTTAATTTTAGTTTAAAGATAGCTAATTATTATGCTCAAAAAATCGTTTTTCCTAACATAAGCAGCACAGTTGGATCATAGTTGTTATGGGCGACCACATGGTCGTCTGGTAAAAACATCTAGGTAATGACTATCTGAACCTAATACCTAGGTGGTCGCCTAGACGCCCAGGCACCCATTTTGCCCGGGCAATAAACACTTTTAATTAGGCAAGCTTTGTATTTTAATACATAATTAAATTTTTATTTTGTTCTTTTTTGTTTTGGTAAGAGTTGAATTTATCCTAAAATCCGTGAATAATATTTTTTTATTAAAAAAATTCCTTATTTTAACACAATTAACTTTATATTTCATTATTATATATATATTTTTATTTCTTTTATTTTATTTGTAAATAAATGAGGTGAAATTAATAGGGAGATTGAAATTTTGTTTCTAAGCATTGATTATTTCTACATGAAGTTCTTGTTAGGATGTATGCTCTCACATTTAAGACATTTTATTATTATTTAATAAATTTAATTTATTATTATTGAGTTTCATATTATCATGCGTGTGGATGTTGTTATTTTATACCATGAGATGGTTAGTCCTTGAATTATTATTAAAAATAGTTCATGTATATAAATAAGATTTATGTACAGGAGATATAAACTTATGATCAAGCAATTCTAGAATTGTTCGCAGTCATTGATGAGACTGGGCTTCTTGTTTGTAAGACTGTAATATACTTGACATGTATATGATAGGGTAGTTTATCTCAACCACTAGAGTAGTAGACTCTAGGTTATTGTATTAGTGTATTTAGAATACATTGAACTGGATCATTGTATTGGTGTATTTATATTCACTATTCGCAATAAACTCTTCATCTTTAGAGAATAGTGGACTCAAATTCTTAACAGTGGCAACTTTGAGTTACCAATGAGTGAGGTCTTTTAGATCAACACCTCGATATCTTGGTAAATCATTGTTTAGATTGTGGAAACACATATTCTCAAGATGGAATCTGCACTTTCTAAATTAGAGAGGATGATATCATTAATGTATTAATTCAATTGATTAATCACTGAAATTCGGATCTGGTCTTTTCAATAAATTATTTATTGAGATGTTGACCATTTTATAGGGATTAATAATTGGTGAATTAAGTTGTAAAAATAATTAAGAATTGGTTTGACGGTGTATAAGCCCAAATCCTAATTATTGATATCCAGATAAAGGGGCCTACTGTACATATTTAGTGATTATGGATTTTTCTCTATTTCACCAGATTAGAGTGCAATTGTAATTATTTAGTGGAATTAATCAGAATTAATTAATTAAGAGTTAATTAGAAATTAATTGACTAGTTTGAGCTAATTTGGTAGGATCCTAGAGCTCTCATTTTGCCCTAATTTTGCAAATTCCTATAAATATGTGATTTAAAGGAGATAGCCGTGTGAAACAACAAAAAGATTATTTTTTTACGAGAGAGAAAAAGAGGAGCCCACTCTCCTCTCTGGTGTGCGGCTTATATAGAGAGAAAAAATGAGAAGACCTAGAGGAGTAAGAGAAGGAAGATTGCATCAATCTCTTCAAGAAGGCTTCTTCAACAATCAAGATTATTAAGAATAAGGAAGATTGTATCAATCTCTTCAAGAATGCTTATTCGAAAATCAAGAACAAGATAATTTTAATCCCTCTATTCAAAATTGTATGATTTATGTAAAGAAAAATATCCAAATAAATTTTTGAAATCGCTTTTGTTGTGATTACGAACCCAACAATTAGTATCAGAGCAACTTTACATGAATCCATCAATTTTGAAGGTTATATTTACTTTGTTCTAGGCCTATTCATGGATCTCAATAAAAACAGAAGGATTGTTTTGGGTATATTAGAATGTGATTTTGTGATACAATCTATTGATACAAAGATTTAATCCTTATATGATACTTATAGATAGACAATCTTGACAGTAATATAGATTATTATTTTAATTGGATATTAGATACCCAAATTAATTAAATTGTTTAGGTATATGATACCTAATTGCTCAATTTTATTTTTTATATATCCATCTTTTTATATTATGGTTATATGATACCATGGATAAACAATCTCGCCAGTAATATAGATTATTATTTTAATTGGATATTAGATACTCAAATTAATTAAATTGCTTAGATATATGATACCTAATGGCTCAAATTTATTTTTTATATATCCATCTTTTTATATCGTGGGTATATGATACCCATGGATAGACAATCTTGATAGTAATATAGATTATTATTTTAATTGGATATTAGATACCCAAAATTAATTAAATTGTTTAGATATATGATACCTAAGAGTTTAGATTTTATTTTCAATATCAATCCTTTTATATTATGAGTATATGGTACTCATGGCTATTTGATACCCAAATATGTTAGATTTAAAATTATATAAAATATAGGTTAATTGGGACTTGACCTATAGGAGTTCTTAGATACATGGTATATGATAACTCAGATATTCAAATGCTTTAATATTTTATTTCTCATATTTGAATTGTTCATTTATGTGAATGGATGTATCCTATCTCTCATAGTTGGCCATTAAGAATTATGTAATAAATTTGAATTTCAGTCAATTATACATGGCAATGGACTTAAAAGTTTTTTCCCATGAAAGGGCAAGTTCCATTGGTTTTCCTAGCCCATTTATTTTTAGTTTCTTCTAGATTTGATTTAAACTCACACATGTGAGTATAGGATCTTTATGTAAATAAATATTTTTTTTTTTATTTTATTTCAAGAATGACAAATATACTATAGAGTGTATGACATCAAGAAGATCAAGAAAGGCTCAAGTTTGCTACCAATTTTAGTTACCTTTTGACCATGAGAGATATGAGATTGTATTTGTTATTATTTTTAGATGCATATGTGTTCTTTTTACGCTTGAAATAATAATGCATGATATTTTATTTTTGCTAATAAATATCATTAGTGATACATGAATAGGGAGATCTCATGCATTAATAATATCCATTTTATTTTTATTTAAAAGGAAGCATATTTGGATTATTATTAAAACATGAGATATTTGTTTATGTATGAGATGCGTAATGAGATTATTATATATACATGAGATGTGTAACGTCATTATTATTAATAATGAAATATTTAATTATACATGAGATGTATAATAAGATCTTCAATTTATAAAATCAAGTGAGAGAGGGATCCTTTATGAAAGGTCCTATGGTCTTCCATCATCGGTACATAATAAGACAAAAGTAGGCACCTTGTATTATCTTTGAGTAGCCTCCATACGGAGGGTGCTTATTTTTGTTGGCTACAAGTATGGACCTCTTAGGATAGAATTGGAAGAGACGATGTGTGGGTGATTTCCCTACGGAGAATATGGTACCCATGGGTACTTGATATTATAGGTATATGGTACCCATGGATATTATGGGTATAATATAAAAGGATTGATAACGTCAATATTATCAATTCTTTTATATTATGGGTATATGGTACCCATGGGTATTTAATACCCAAATATGTTGAATTTAAAATTTATACACCCAAATATGTTGAATTTAAAATTATATAAAAAATAGGTTAATTGAGACTTGACCTATAGGAGTTTTTAGATACAAGGATTAAATCTTAGTATACTCTTAGATATACATGGGTGATGTATATGAAAACTCAGATGTTCAAATACTTTAATATTTTATTTCTCATATTTGAATGGTTCATTTATGTGAATAGATGTATTCTATCTTTCATGGTTGGCCATTAAGATTTATGTAATAAATTTAGATTTGAGGCAATTGTACAAGGCAATGGACTTGAAGTTTTTTCTCATGAAAAGGCAAGTTCCATTAGTTTTCCTAGCCTATTTATTTTTAGTTTCTTCTAGATTTGATGTAAACTTACACATGTGAGTATAGGTTCTTCATGTAAATAAATAATTTTTTTTTTATTTCAAGAATGAAAAATATACTATAAAATGGATGACATCAAGAAGATTAAGAAAGACTCAAGTTTGCTACCAATTTTAGTTATCTTGTAGGTTTGGCTATGAGAGATATGAGATTGTATTTGTTAGTATTTTTAGATGCATTTTTTCTTTTTATGCTTGAAATAATAATGCATGATATTTTATTTTTGCTAATAAATATCATTAGTGATCCATGAATAGGTAGATCTCATGTATTAATAATATCCATTTTATTTTTATTTAAAAGGAAGCATATTTGGATTATTATTAATACATAAGATATTTGTTTATGCATGAGATGCGTAATGAGATTGTTATTTATACATGAGATGTGTAATATCATTATTATTAATAATGAAATATTTAATTATACATGAGATGTATAATAAGATCCTCAATTTATAACATCAAGTGAGAGAGACATCATTTATAAAAGGTCCTATGGTCTTCCATCATCGGTACATAATAAGACAAAAGTAGGCACATTGTGTTATCTTTAAGTAGCCTCTATACGGAGTGTGCTTATTTTTGTTGGCTACAAGTATGGACCTCTTAGGATAGATTTGAAAGAGACATTGTGTGGGTGATTTTTCCACGGAGACACTACTCACAACTGTTGTCTTTTAATTTGAGATGATGGTATACACTTGATCAAAAGTGAATTGTATTCTCCCTACGGAGTTTGTCATTATCTTTTGAAGATTAAAGGATATTGGAAGTTATGATTTTATTTGACATGAAACGTCTAAGTAATAAAATTATATAGGGTATGACAGTTCTCCTAATCATGTGAGTTGCATTGTCATCCCTGCGGAGCATGTTATTTACAGGGTTAGGTTCCAATGCATTCATTGATAGCGGCTTGAGGATACCATTATATGTTTATGAAAGAAAAAATTATTTATTATTTATTTTACATCCATGTTAATGTATGGTTGTACATAATTCCTAAATGTCTATTTAATCCACTTGTTATCATCCTAATAGAAAACAAGTTGACTTTGTCTAAATTAAGTGAATTGGAAAGAAACTTAGATATTATACTCACAATTGAGGGATACAATTATATGTTCACTACGGATTGTCCAGACTTTTCAGGTGCTAATGCACCCTAAGAGAACATTTACACCTATGATAAGTAGGTCAAGCCTGATGAGGTGGCACGATGCTAGATTCTAGCTTCGATGTCCAGTGTATTATAACATTAGCATCAAACTTTCTGAATGAGATGTTTGGGGATCAGGGGCGTTTTGCTTGGCAGACTGCCATGAAGGCTCGCATGGACACTAAGATGGTAAAAGGAACTCTACTAAGAGAATTTATTTTAAAAATTATCAATTTTTTAAATGTACTAGATGTTTTAAAGGCTGAGATTGATGTTGAGTCCAATGTTGATATTATCCTTGAGTCGCTGCCAACTCTTTTAATCAGTTTAAATTTAATTACAATATGAATAAAATGAATTTAAATTTAGCTAAGCTTAAATTTAATTACAATATGAATAAAATGAATTTAAATTTAGCTAAGCTTCTTAGTTTTTTACAGGCAGCGGAGGGTATTATCAAAAACCATCATAGTACTCATGTGGCTGAGGGTTCATCTTTCAAGCCTAATCCTAAGGGAAAGGGAAAGGGGACTAAGAAAAAGAGCTCTAAAAACTCCAAAGGAAATATGGGTCCAAAATGGGGTATAAGCAAAGGAAATAAAGGGGAAAATCTCAAGCCCAAAGAAAAGTGTTTCCATTATAGGCTTATAGGGCACTAGAAGAGGAATTGTCATGATTATCTAAACAATATGAGGAACTAAGGTGTAATCGAGTCACTATTTATTGCAGTAAGCTATATAACAGGTACTTTAGATTCCTGGTATGTTAACTCTGGTGTAACTAATCACATATATAATTCATTGTAGGAGTTTGAGGTGACTAGGATGCTAAGAGATGGTGACAGTACCTTATACTTGGAAAAAGAAGCAAATGTTACTATAGTATTTGTATGAGATACATGACACTGAGAAGAATTATTCAAAGAACTTGCCACTTAGAAGAAATTTTTCTTTTTCTAATTCAACTTATATTGGGTGTAACACCCCGACCCTGATTAAGTAATAATTAGTTTGCTAATCATTAATTAGTACCGATATAAAGAATAATTAAGAAGTTAATCGGGAACTTCACGATGGTTGTGATAGACCAATAAAATGCTTAAGCACATCAAAGGTGAGGGTGTAATGCCCGAACCTAATTACCGATTAATTAGATGAGATAATGTTATTATAACACTAAGGAAACTCGAATTAGCGAACTACGAAAAACCCAAAGAAATGATAACCGATACGGGGCCTTTGATAATGAGGCTAACCGAAATGCGAAACCCTCAGAAGAAACCGCGTTGAAAAAGGAGTAACGGAAAAGAAAATATAACGAAAATAGCCAAAATAGAATTTTGCGCCAACCAAACAGGGCCTAAGCCCAAAATATGGAAAAATTCCCAAAAGTGAGGCCAAGGGGACTTGAACCCTTGACCAAGTGAGCAGGATTCTTATTACCCAAAAAATTACGAAGTAGACTGTTGGCATCCTTGTGCCTATATATGCAACCAATTTGTAATTAAACCCAATTTAGTCAAGTCCACCACCCAAATTGGCCAATGGCCATACATGCAAATCCCACATCATGAGTTGGACCTCTCCACATTAGCTCCCATCACCCCACCTCAGCTTCTGTATCAGCCACATGATCACACTTGGGCCCACAAGTCTATACACATAGGTATATCTATAGGTGTACATGAAATTTGAGTAAATCAAGTGGGTGTGTTCTGCATATGGAGTGTGTGTGTGTGCTGTGACAGACCAGGCCGTGTGGGTGAGTGCATATGAGTACAGGCAGCATAGTGAGAAAGTGGAGAGAGTCTAGAGAGAGAAAGTGAGAGCAAGTGTGTGTATGCTAGTGTGTGAATATGTTGTGTGTGCATGGATGCTCCCAACTAGAAGAGCAGGGGGAGGAGGTCGAGGCTGAACCCAAAGAAGTAGAACGCAGCATAAGAGAGAAAAGAGAGACACTATTTGAAGGTAAAATTTCCAAAACCCCTTATTTTTCTCTCTCTAAAAATTTTATACATACACACTATTTTAAGATTCTTTTGACGCATGCATGAGTTTCTAGAGTAGTAAACTTGAATAAGGAGCAAGGATTTAGCCCTAAACAGCCCTAGAACTCTAAACTCGTACTCACCCGCCATTGAAGGACCTTCAAGGTGCAAGTCTGAACCGACCGCAACCAAACGGCATTTGGCTTGATGGAACCTCAAATAGAGGCCATAAGGGTTCTAAAAACCCTAGGCCGCGACCCAAAACCTCAAAATAAGGCCCCCAAAAACCTAGTTGCAGCCACGGTTCAAACGAGTCAACACTCGAAAATAGACACCAACCCTTATTTTTAGAATGTAGACCGAAGCTCTATAATCTAAGGATCAAAATAAGCCAAACCTCACTGATTTTGGTGGAGAAATGAGCATTTCTGAGGGAGATATTTAGAACGGCCATTGGTGTTGGAACGAGCTTTCTAGCTCAATCCAAAGCTCCAAACAAATGCCAAAACGATCCTTACAATCCCATAAATGTTTTAGAACTAAGAACAAAGAGTAAAACATATCAAAACCTCACGCAATTGAAGAAAAAAAAATCGGGAATTAGGGCAACACTCGTAAAAACTGTGAAGAAGACGGCGAGTCGACTCGCCCAACTCGCTCAAACCTGCTGTGTTGACTCGGACAAGTGTTCACTCACGGACGTGACATCGCATTAATGAAACGGTAGCGTTTCATCTCTTTTAAATGGAAATCTTGGCTGTTTGGATGCAAGAGTAATAAATTAAAATTTGAATAACAGTATAACCTAAACACGGATAAGGAAAACAATTGGAGATATGCTATTCCGGTTCAGGACGAAACCTGAATCGGCTGGTTCACGTTGCTCCTAGACCGGTCTAGGGTTTTGGTTATTAAACCCACTGGTCCAGGGGCCTAATTGAAAGGAAATTAAACCAAAACTTTTCTAAATTATGTTGTGACCCCAATAGTTCAACAGAATTATATTATGGCCCAATTTTTGAAATTTTTATCCAAATACACCCCTAGAAAAATAATAAAATATTTTATTTAATTATTTTATTAGATAAGTAAAATTACTAAATTGCCCTTGGACATTAAATGACTCAAATTAAGTCCAAATTAAATAAAAAATAGCGTATTTTTACTATTTTGGGCATTCTGGACTCAACGGTGGGGTCCGATTTGGAAAATTAAGCCCTGAAAAATAAGACACGTAAATAGTAAATGACTGTATTGCCCTTGATGATACCGAGGGCCAAATAAAAATAAAAGATAGTCCATTTTGATTATGTTAGGCGCTCCAGACTCAACGGTGGGGTCAGTACTAGCAAACAAAGTGCCAAAAAATATGACACGTGAAATGACCAAAATGCCCCTCAGGTACCCGAAGCCAAATGAAATACCGAGAGGGTCTAAATTGACTTTCTTCAACGTTCCGGACTCAATGGCGAGGTCCATAATACCAAAATAAGTACAAAAAAATGAGTCGCGTGGAAGATAAAAGTTATTAACTACCACAATAGACCGACAAGACCAATCATCGGGGATTAGGGTACGTCGGGCCAAAAATTAAATGAAAGAGCATCGATAGGTAATAATGTAAATCAAATTTGAAATTGATGAGTTCCTTATAATTTTTTTAGGAACTACAAAAGAAAGGGAAAGACACATCAATAGCGCCAACCCAGACGTATAAGGTGAGTAACATTGCATTTGAAGTGGAGATTTAATTCCACGGATTTGAATAATGTTTTAAATATCAAATTCAGTCCTTATACGATCCCTGTTTTAAAATATTCTGTTATAACATGCTCCGTAAATGTTTTTATATGCAATTCCTTTCTTCGAAATATTTAGCATGCCTGAGTAAAATGCCAATTTCCTTAAATGTTTTGAATTTGTTTATTCTAAATATCTGAAGTCCTATGTTACATGTTTTAAATACTCATGAAAAGTATCAATACGAAGAAGCCATGTGATAAATGTTTTTCAAGATAACAGTGCATAAGCACACAAGTAGGATTTTGGGTTTCTTCGGAACTCACTTGACCTGTCATGTGCAATGCCCAGTAGCAGGATCTAATCCCCCAAGCAATGAGATATCTCCACGTATACGTAAAACGGGAGTCTGGTTCGAAACAGATTCCACCTAATCAAAGAGAAAAGATGACAAAAGCTTTTGAAAATGGAAGCAGGTTTTACCCCTATTTTCACTATACATGTTTACATGTTTTGAAATGCATATGCCCTATTTAAGGAAATGTTTGTTTAGCTTGAATACTTTAAATGTTTCAAAGCTATCTTTATGAAAAGTGCATGTACTCTTTATTCAAATGTATGAACAATTGGTAGTGTGTATTTTATAAACTCTCAAGTGAGAAACCATTGTCAATTGAAAACCCCATGAAAAATGTTGGATTTACTCATTGGGCTTCTTGAAGCTCACCCCATTCCCTAACATTTTTCAGGTACCGATGACGATGAATGGGAGCCTTGCTCCATTTTGGGATGACGATTAGTAGCTCCGTTATGATCACGGACTTTTGGAAGTGTTAGAACATGTAGTTGGATAGATTTTGATGTAATAGATTTTGGACAATATGTATTTAAGCCCCAAGGGGCAATGGATATGTGTTATGTAAAACTTTAGAATTATTATAATGCTTTGATTTTATATTTATGTGCACCATTATGAAGAGCGGCAGTACTGGACGGATGTGCGAAAGTTTTAGAACAAAAAAAAAAGAGAAAAAAAAGTTTTTTTTTTTTTTTTTTTTTTTTTTTTTTTTTTTTTTTCACGCTTCCGCAAACGAAGGCTGCATCGCCATCCGATATTGTTGCTTATGTGAGCCTTGCCCTGAGGCCTCTGGGCCAAAGGGCGGCAGTCGCGATTCCCTTAATCCGCATAGGCCAGATTTCGGGTCGTGACATTGGGCATTTGAGGCTAGGTCATTTTAATCTAGATATGATTAATAGATTGGCAAATGAGGGTACCTTATCTTCCATAATTATTGAACCATTGCTAGTGTGTGTATCCTGTTTGGAAGGAAAAATGACTAGGAAACTCTTTTTAGCAAAATGGTATAAAGCCAAAGAATTATTGGAGTTAGTTCATACAGATGTATGTAAACCCCTGAACGTCAATACTAGAGTCTAGGGGAGGATATGAGTATTTCATCACCTTCACTGATGACTACTCAAGATATGGTTATGTCTATTTGTTACACCATAAGTTAGAAGTTTTTAAAAAGTTCAAAGTGCTTCATGCAAAAGTAGAGAAACAATTAGATAAAAACATTAAATCACTTCAATCAGATTGAGGTGAAAAATATCTTTCTAGTGACTTCAAGCAATATTTGTTGGATAATGAGATCCTATCCCAATTGTTTGCACCTAGCATGCCTTAATAGAATGGTGTAGCTGAAAGAAGAAACAAGATTCTTTTAGATATAGTGAAATCAATGATGAGTTATTCAGATTTACCTATATTCTTCTAGGAATACGCACTCGAAACAACAATATATTTTTTGAATGCAGTTCCAAATAAGTCTATCTTTAAGACACCAATGGAGCTTTGGACTACGCAAAAGTCAAGTCTGGATCACTATCAGATTTGGAGGTGTCCAACCTATGTGCTGAAGAGAAAGACTGGTAAATTGGAACCAAGATCAAAATTGAGTTATTTTGTGGGCTATCTTACGAGAAGAAAGAGTTTGTTATTTTATAATCCTAGAGAGTAAAAAGTATTCGTTAGCACGAGTACTATCCTTTTGGAGGATGATTATATTATATGGTAGAAGCCTAAGAGCAAGTTCGCCTCGGAGGAGATATAAGATGTCTCTTTGGTTCATCAAATAGATATTTTTGAGATTAGAAAAAATATTCCTCAGACCATTTTTCCAACACCTTCAATTTCATAAGAGCTACATCATAGTAGGAGAGTTGCCAGGCCTCTTGGTAGGTACATGTTCTTAGAAGAGTTAGTCTCTGATGAATATGTTTTAAATCCCAATAGCTATGACAAAGTTATTTCTGATGAAGATTCAGGACAATGGTAAAATATTATGAAAGATAGTTTCATAGTTAAGGACTAAGTGCATATGGTATGCAAGCTGTATAGGTCTATTTATAGACTTAAACAAGCTTTTCGAAGATGGAACATCTATTTTGATCAGGCAATTGAGTCTTTTATTTTTTTATCAAAATTCAAATGAACCTTGTGTGTATAAGAAATGTTAAGGACGAATGGTGGTATTTTAGGTTATGTATATGGATGACATCCTACTTATTGGGAATGATGTAAGAGTTCTCTCTAAGATTAAAATTTGGTTAACGAATCAGTTTGATATAAATGACCTAAGAGAAGCTAGCTATATCTTTGTATGCGAGATCAAAAAATAAGATATTAGGCTTATCTCAAGCTGCATATATAGATAAGATTCTTAATAAGCTTGCAATCCAAGAGTCCAAGAAAGGCATGTTTCCTTTCTGACATGGAGTACCTCTATCCAAGAATCAGTGTCCTTAGACACATAAGGAAGAGGAACACATGAAGGTCATTCCTATGCTTCAATTGTAAAAAGCTTTATGTACGCTATGTTTTGCGCTAGACCAGATATATGTATTGCAGTAGGCATGGTTAGCATATATCAATCTAATCCTGAACCAAACTATTAGATAGTTGTTAATCATATACTCAAGTACTTGAGAAGCGTTGGTGATTATATGTTGATTTATTGATATGATGATCTCATTTCAGTTGGATACACGAATTTTGACAATATGTTAGATTATGACTTTAGAAAGTCAAATTTAGAATATGTGTTTGCTCTTGATGGTGGAACTATCAGATGACAGAGTGTCAAGCAATAGTGTATTACTGACGTAACCACTGAAATAGAGTATGTAACTTCTTTAGAAGCAGTATGGCTCAACAAATTCCTTTTGGAATTAGGAATGGTACCATAGGCACGGTTACCTATAGTCATTTATTATGATAATAGTAGGGTTGTAACTTAATCAAAGGAGCCAAAAAACCACAGGAGTGGGAGATACATACAACACAATTATCATCTCATTAAAGAGATCGTTTTGTGCAGAGATATTATAGTCACCAAGATTGTATCTGTGGATAACCTCGTTAATCATTTTTAAGTTGATATGATAGGATGGGTATTAGGTGTAATGGGATATGGATGTGAACGCAAGTGGGAGTTTGTTAGGATGTATGCTCTCACATTCAAGACTTTTTGTTATTATTTAATAAATTTGATTTATTATTATTGAGTTTCATATTATCATGCATGTGGATGTTGTTATTCTATACCATGAGATGGTTAGTCCTTGAATTGTTATTGGTAATAGTTTATGTATATAAATGAGATTTATGTACAGAAAATATGAACTTATGATCAAGCAATTCTAGAATTGTTCGCAGTCATTGATGTGACTGGGCTTCTTATTTGTAAGACTGTAATACACTTGACCTTTATATGATAGGATGGTTTATCTCAACCACTAGAATAGTAGACTTTGGGTTATTGTATTGGTGTATTTGGAATACATTGAACTAGATCACTATAAGAAACACGTCATATAAAGCTATCATATTTAACGTGATTCTTATATTCACTATTCGCAATAAGTTCTTAATCCTAAGAGAATATTGGACTCAAGTTTTTAATAGTGATGACTTTGAGTTACCAATGAGTGAGGTCTTTTAGATCAACACCTTAGTATCTTGAAAAATCATTGTTTAGACTGTGGGAACACATATTCTCAAGATAGAATCTACACTATCTATATTAAAGAAAAGGATATTACTAATGTATTAATTCAATTGATTAATCACTGAAATCCGGATCCAGTCTTATCAATAAATTGTTTATTGAGATGTTAACAATTTTATAGTGATTAATAATTGGTGAATTAAGTTAAAAAATAATTAGGAATTGGTTTGACGTTGTATAAGCCCAAATCCTAATTATTGATATCTAGATAGAGGGACCTACTGTATATGTTTAGTGATTATGAATTTTTCTCTATTTCACCAAATTCGAGTGCAGTTCTAATTATTTAGTAGAATTACTTAGTCATTAATTAATTAAGTGTTAATTAGAAATTAATTGACTAATTGGAGCTAATTTGGTAGGATCCTAGATCCTTCCTTTTGCCTTAATTTTGTAAACCCCTATAAATATGTGTTTTAAAGGGAATAGCCGTGTGACAACAACAAAAAGATTGTTTTCCTGCGGGAGAGAAAAAGAGGAGTCCACTCTCCCCTCTGGTGTACGGCTTGCATAGAGAGAAAAGAGGAGAAAACCTAGAGGAGTAAGAGAAGGAAGATTATATCAATCTTTTCAAGAAGACTTCTTCAACAATTAAGATTATCAAGAACAAGGAAGATTGCATCAATTTTTTCAAGAAGGCTTTTTCGAAAATCAAGATTATCAAGAACAAGATAATTATAACCCCTCTATTCAAGATTGTTTGATTCATGTAAAGAAAAAAATTCAAATAAATTTTTGAAATCGCTTCTACTGTGATTACAAACCCAACAGTTCTTATATATATAGCAATTCTTATTGTATTTACATACAATATATAAAGTCAAATCTCCCCAGAAAATTATGTTAACCACAATTGTTCATTTTATGCTATCAAAATAAAATAAATTACATTTATGACACTTTAAAAGTTATTAATTACTCTAAATTTTGTCAAATTTGTTCAATTTTGTCTTTTGAATTATCATGAAATTTTATTATTTGGATGTGTTAACTTCTATTCAAGTGCTTTCTATTGTATTTTTCATTTTATTTGATTTATTTGCATATACTACAATATTTTTAAAATTCAAAGTGTAAGTTTGTTTGCTGACACAAAATAACATTAATTAATAATAGTTGCTATTCTGTTATTTTTTTCCTTAATATTTTAATATAGGAATAAGAATATTATTTTTATTGATATAATTTCTTATTAATAAAATAGATTGTTTGAAATTATATGTATAATAACAATAATTAGATCACTTTTATACAATGATTTATGACTGGGCGATCGCCTGAGAAGTTGCCTTGGTAATAAATTAAGTTAATTGCCTTAAGTTATATGGGCAATTTGACAACTATGGTCAACATATATGATCAGGTTATTTGCAAAGTACTGCTGGTTTTGATGGTTATGGGAACGACAACGTATTGAGTTTATTAAAATAAATAAATATATTAAAAAACCTGGTGAATCCAAGCTCCATGTTAATTTTTGTTCCCCTTGCATCTAATTTCTTAGCATGTGAAATGTTTCATGTTTTACTGAAAAACATCACTACTTCAAGGGGCTTCTTAGGCAAAATTTGATTCAAAAGCACAGCTCGTCTCTTTGTATAGAAGTAAAGTTAACGAACACGCACTTAAAGCTTACATATAATTTCTGATTACTAGAGTTTAACAAATCCAGCAGAAGTGCTCAATAAGGATTTTGCATCTCTGCTTGGACCACGCATTTGGCCAAATGTCATGGGCATGGAAGTTCTGAAATCTTTCCATACTTCTGCTTGGGAGTCTACAAATCTCCAGAATCATCAGTCAATTTCAAATAGAAAATGAAAGAACCCCCTCATTTTCCCATCCTACCAGGCAAAACCGGTCAATTCAACCCAAAAAAAAGTACGTCAAAATATCATTTTACCAGACTTCCAAGTTACAAACCACTAGGTCGCCGGAAGACAAAATTTCCATTTCTTTCTTTCCTTGGCCAACAATGAGCATTTAAGTTTAAAAAAAGAAAAAAAAAAAAAGAGGACAATATATGCAGGATGCACATTCAACAAAGAGTGATATTGGTGCTAGCTTCCTTTCATCTTAGGATTTACAACACTTCTTATTGAACTCAAATTAATAATAAAGTTCCAATAAGGAAAAATGCTTCCTGCAGTTGACATGATTTATATGAGTTATAGTTCAGGATCATCAAGTGAGCCAGGAAAATAATGCAACTGACAAAATATCACTCATACAATAATTCCAAATCAGGTAAAAACAGCATCCCACTTATTTGAATATCCAGTGATACAATCACCTTCCTGAGTTATACTTGAAAAAAAAAGATTTTCAGCGTCCAATACAAGAATAGCAGAGTTACTGTATTATACAAGTAGCGAAGCAGATCCCAAATTCAAGAAGCCAACTGACTTGCAACACGGCAGCAGAGCTGCTTTACAACCTGGAAGCCTTCATCATCAAGTGAGACAGCACCAAGACACTTAAGCATAGCTTCCTCGGTAGAATGATCAAAATCACATCTTGACTTGAACAAGAAGTAACCCCCACATTCCCAAGCGGAAAGGGTGCATTGCAGCTGCATAATCTAATCTACAGTCAGAAACCAAGAAAAAAGAGAATCCTTCTGCAAAAAATTTACTATTTACAAAAAGAAAATTGCTGGCAATTATGGATTACAAAAAAGATTTCAATATGAAAAAGATGTAGCATTTCCACAAGAGCAGTAAAGTGATGCACCCCACTAATGTCACGGCATCACTTCCACTTTCCACTGAATTAATAAAGTTAACTAAAACTTCACCGGAACCCAAAAAAGAAAATTTAGACAACAAATAAATTGAGAATTAAATTGCCTGCCTGGCTGATCAGTAAGACAGCTTGTGATTGATTAAGGAAACTACCAACAAGAGTTACTGATGGTACTTGCATTATAAATATCAATAATTTATGGAGATGACGGGGTTCTCATCCAGTGGACCCAAAGCAAGGGTGTATAACAGGTGTTACATTGAAATACATTTCACATTGCTTAATTTTCCTTCCTTTTCTTTTGTTAAGCGTGTCATCATCACCATTTAGTTCAATGCATCCATACAATGGTCATGCCATCAACAAGGCAAATTAAATTTTATTTGTCTGCGGTTATTGCTTAACACTGGTTACCCCATTACTCCTGCAGTCAGAAGTGTACACAATTCAGTAAAAGCTGAAACTTACCCCTTTCAGAGGAAAGAATGCATCCCCAACTTCTCATAGAAGAGGGAAAAAATGGCTTAAAAAGTCTTGGACTTCACTAAAATTTTGCCTGGTTCCCTTTCTGAACAAGACATGCCAATAATGTGCACTGTCCACATCAATCACCTCATTTTCGATGTTGTGCAGAAACTAAGCACACCCAAATTTCAATTCTGGTTTTTCTCCCCCTTTTTTTCAATTTCAGTTTCACCAATAGATCTAGCCTAGAGTAATCTAAAATGGGAAGAAAAAAAAAAAAAAACACTCTCTAATGCTTGAAGTGTGACAAAACACCATCTTACCAAGGGAAACAAGAAAATCTTTTTGCTGCTATCAGATATCAGCAAATTATATGAAATGTTCTTTTCCCGTAAACAGTAGCATATCTCTGCAAGCAATTGCACCAATACTTTCAAGTTTCCATTGCTCGTAAACATGAAAGCCTTAATGGGGTAATCTGTGACACCACAAATTTGAACTCCTCCTTGCCCTTCGCTAAAGAAAGTCACCACTGGCATAAGCTCGACAGGTAAGGGATTAGGAAAATAGCAGGCCTGCAGCATCAAAGGAGGAACAAATGAATTTTAAGAGAAGTTAAGCAGTCAAAAGACTACCAAAAAAATAAATAAAAATTATAACATTGAAATAGAACACTAAACCTATGTGCCTGTGAATATAGAGCTTAAAAAATTATAAGAAAATCACCTGAAATACCGAAGCACAAATTACATGGCAAACCCTAATCACCGTAACTTTGATCCTAAAACTTTATCGAAAAACTAACGTATTTCATCTCTAACCATGCTTTTTTTTTCTCCCAACAAAGCTGAGCATGCTCAAGGAGTAAGCTCCAATGCTTTCCAAACCCAGGCCTCCAAAAGCAGTCAAAGCTATGCAATCTGGATCTTGTCAATACTAATTAATGTCAAATGTAGTAAACAACTTACCATTTTACTTGTATAAAAGAGGCAGTTGCTGGGTTGTCTTTCCATCTAACGCTCTACTTTTTGTTCCAATTTTTTATCCCTAGATTTTTATCCTATAACTTATCCCATAGCAGCTATTATGTTCTATTTCTAATGTTGTCTTTTTTAATAATTAATAACAACTATGATGCTACTACTTTCTTATATATTTATTTACTCCTTGTAACTTATCCATTATGCCTATCATTTCCAATTTATATTCTCATACAATTGAAGCCTTTTTATCTTGTATTATAATAACTCTTATGTCCACAATGTTTTTCCAGTCATGTCCTTAATATAAACTTATAATAAAAAAATATATCATTTGCCTAAATATTAATTGTTTCCTTGAATAGTAATTAAAGAAGGATTATGCTATTTCCAAAAGTAAATGTAACCAACTTTATTTTATTCTTGTTTTTTATATTAATTAATAATAATGATAATACAATTACCTACTACCAACATTACCTCTGATACCAATAAAAAATGATAATAATGCTCCCCCCCCCCCCCTTGCCCCCGTGCCCCCCTCTCTTTCTTCTTCCCGCACGCACAAATGAAAACTATTCAGGTATAATAATAATGATCACCTTAATTTTGCTTCATTTACAATTTTTCTCCTCATTAGATAATGCCATTATTGTAAAAATCAAATTAAATATTTATAATCTTACCAATCCCGCGTACTGTGTGTGCCTTCAACAAGTAGTTAACGAGAAGTAAAAGATAGTACAATGGACTGAAGGATGAGGAATTCTTCGGGAAGTATACAACAAGAACAAAGATAATATGCAATAAATAAGAGACTCTCGAATCCCCCTAAAACCTCAAGGACTCCAAGAACCCTTTAGGAAGACAGAAATAACCACACAACCCTGCTCTTGGCCAATCTGTTTGCCTCTTCATTTCCCAAACTAAAAACCCACAAAATATCCGCTTGAAGCAGAATAAATCTAAACTGTCTCTCAACATATGACATAAGAACAGGGATCCAGAGTTGATTTTTTCACCCACCCACCACATATCTGGAGTCACTCTATCAAACAATGATAAAACGCCAAACAAGTTGCCTCTGGAAGACTCCAAAAGGGCCAATAATGAAGGAAATCATATAACCTAATCGTGATCATTTATCCCAACAACACTCCTATAGTTACTTGATAATGGTTTCTCTCCTAATTCCACATCCATACAAAGCATCTTTATTCACTTCTCTAAACAATCTTATGCAATAGGAACTTCTTCACAAGTTAGAGAACGTGTTATCAGGAAAAAATAACATCACTCAAAATCATAATAATTGTATGCCAAAAGGAGTAAAACAAGAGGTTAGACCTAGTACCTGAAAATATATATGAGAAGCACTTGGTGTAGAGCACTCATAGAACAGGCGGAAAGAAGAATTATTTATTTCAACAGCAAACCTCATAACCAATTCCAGGGATCGTGCATCCAGGAAAGCATGGAGGCTGTTGAAGCCACCAGGCACCACGAAGACATGGCCATATTCAACAGGGGATGCCTTGAGTATCAGATAAGAACATCAATCAAATATTTACCTCAAAAACTGTCTTTAAGTCAAAATATATGCAAAAGCACCGTGAGAAAATGCATAAAAAATGCCACTCAAATAATAATGGAATACCCAGATAAGTAGTTCAGGGACACAAATTCAGTGGCACCCAACTAGAACTCTAGGCGGAAGCTCAACTTATTCATATTCTTGATCATCGATGATCATCTTCCTTGAATTATTAAAAAGCATCAGAAAAGACAAGAAAAAGGATCCAATTTGAATGCTTGAAAACATGCCCATCACGTGTCATAATATTTCCTATACCATCTGCAATACCAACAATTAATTTACAGAAACAATGACCCAACTTTTACGCTTACGTTAAGAATAACAAAGATGGCACCATGGGGCACAGCAGCTGCAGGAATAAGCTCAGGGTCTGCTTTCTCACCACTAGCAGCACAAAATAGTAACTCCTCATGGTGTTTCATCCAGTTGCAAATGAATGGATCCCCTTGATAGCAGACTTTGTTATTATCGGGCTCTGTCAAGTAATCCTTATTCCATTGTTCATTTAATTGAGCAAGAAACTTTCTCCTACCACCAATGAGCTACAAAAAGTATATCAAACTTTTAAAGTCATTCTAGTGGTCAAAGCCCATTTTAAGAAAGTATGCGTAAGTCACAGGAACAAACAGGAAGGTTATTGCGACAAGAAGTACCTTAATTTCAGAGGTTGTCACATCATATCTGAAAAGGCCTTTCCACATTCTGTCTTCCCACTGCAAGTTTACAATGAAGAGCACAAAAGTTGAGGCTAGATTTTAATAAATTAAAAGATTCATATGTATTCCATACCTGAGCAAGAAGCAGCAAATCCAACATACTTTGGTCTTCTTCAGGAATGTATGAGGGCCCTTCAGAGAAACCATTGTCCATGAGAGATTCCGTACCAAACCGGTAAATAGGGATTCTGACACCTGAAAATTTCCTAGAAGTTTAGAGAGAGAGAGAGAGAGAGAGAGAGAGAGAGAGAGAGAGGGAGAACAAAAGCCAGTTTATCTGAAACATTCTTCAGAGGACCTATCACCCCATCAAAAGTTCCTCAAAAACAAAAACAACTACTTGGCGAGTCTGGTTATCTATCAGAATATAACAACAAAGTAGAGAGATAATGGACTGCAACCAAAATCTACAGTAAATTGGAAATTAATTATGTAAAATTACACCATCATATCATTGCATATATTGCACATTTATAAATTTCTTTATAAGACACAGTTTTTTTATAAAATAAAATAAAAATAAGGCACATAATCAGCCATCACAGTTAATAGGCAAAGTGGTAGAGTCCGGCCTATTTGCCAGTAGGACAGCAATACAACCACCCACAGCAATTACAATCAAGTAGCATTTGAGCATTCGTCCATATTGCTTGATATGAAAAACAATAAATAAATAAATAACCCCCCCCCCCCCCCCCCCCCCCCCCCGGGTCCAAAAAAAAACGGAGGCACACATGTAATAGAATCCAAATGATTGATGCAGAGGCAGTCCTTTAATAATGACTGACAATCGTGACAATAACTGGCGGAGGTCCTCAAATGTGTTGAATGGCTCCAGGACATTACTAAGGTGCCCATGGGACACAGTTGTTCCAAGTGTTTCGTGAATGCCAATGTGTGTGCTGAAAACCCTTGAACAATCTCCTTCCTGTGTCTTTCACCAAGTTGTCTTCTACCAAGTTCAATGGAAGCCTGATTTTCACTTTTGTTAAAAGATGTATGCCTAGATCCTCCACTGCACTATAAAATCACATCTAAGGCTCTAACCAAAAAAAGAGAAAGCGAAAATCACCCTTCTCATTTATAAACATCCAATAAAATTGATATTTATAATAAAATGAACCAAAGGGGTGAACCTATATACAGCCAAAGATATGAATCTATAATTGCATTATGTTTAAAAAAGAAACAAAGGTATCCATAAATAAGGCCAAGCTACCTGAGATTCAAAAATAAATGGTGCTTGATAGAACCACCTTAACACTCCTTCAAAAATTTTGTTCCTTTCCTTCCAGATGATCCACCATAAGCACAAAGGAGTCATTGTCCAGAAGCTAATTTTATTTTCTGGCTAGCTACTTTAAGTCTAGTGAACTCTGTCTTTCCAGTAAGAATAACAGGAATTTGTTCAAGTAATTCAGTGGGGAAACTTCAATTTCCAATTATTATGAACAAAAGAATTATCCATGAGGGAATTAACAAGTAAAATGTACATGCAGTTTCTTAAGTATTATTGTGATTTTTTTGTTGTCAACATTATAAAATAAGAACAAAACACACCATTCAATGGTCCAATTTAATACTTATAAAAAAAATGCTTTCATTTAATAAATCAAGTAGATCAACAATTAGGTTGACATGAAGATGGTTCGATTATATTCTCTAAATGAAGAATCTCTTCTACAAATGCTTTGGAAAAAGAATTTCAAATCAAATGGTTAAAACCAACCACAAGCTTATTGTGGGTACATGATATGTTGTCTAGATATTTACCCTAAAAAAGGGGGAAGGGGGGGGGGGGGGGGTGAATATGGTATTTAGCAAATATTAACAACTTTTACAAACTTTAAAAATATATGCTGATAATGCACATATAAAAGAAAAGAGAGAGCAAACACAACAATTTTTACGAGATTTGGAAAAATTCCTACGTCCTCGACTCAACCATCTCTACTTAAGCTTTTTCACTATCTTGATCTTCGTGCAGATGGAGGTCAAATCTTTACAACAAGAGCTCCTCACTCTTTTCCTAGCAAAATATCCTATTTTGCCTCATAAGGGTAGCACCTACCCACAAATCTCACCGCAATGAGAAGATGCAAAGTTTGTTTACCAACAAGCACTCTCTTTTAAGAGTAGATTGGTGCAATATATGCTCACTCTCTATAGATAGATCTAGTATAAGCTCAGAATATTTAAGATGAGTAGAACTCTTAAATCTAGATTTTCAATGATCAGATCTAAAGTTGAGTAGAACTCTTAAATCTAGGTTTTCAATGATCAAATCTAAAGTTAAGAATAGAGATGTAAAAGTGTAAGCTTGTAAAGAGATTGCAATAAATGCTTTAGAAAACCTCTATTTATAGCCTTTACGAGAATATAGCCGTTGCATTTCAAAATAGAGTCATTTCCCCCTTTTTTGTCTTTTTAAAATTTGAATTTCGAAGTGCCAGTTCAATGAATTCAGTTGACTAAATCATCAACCAATCGACTAGATCAAGATTTGGTCGACTGATCAGATCAACTAAATTGTCCAGAGGGATTGAGGTTCAAGTATTCAAAAACACTCAGTCGACTGGTCTGTTGGATCAGTCGACTGGTTCTAATGTATACTATTTTAGCCTTTGAAAAATGGTCGACCGAATCATCATTGAGGCCGACTGAAATGGACAGTAGGTTTATGCTTTTGTTATGAAAATGGTCACTCAGTCGACTGGTTCTTAGAATTGGTCGACTGGTTCCATGAGCTGGTCGACTGGTTTGGACAGTAAGTGTCTTCTTGCTTATTTTTCAGAGTGTACTTTTATCAAAACCTTTTGATCTTTCAAAACTTAAAGTATGGCAATGTTTTGTTTTGAAAAATCATTTGAGGTTAGTTCTTAGTTGATCATTTTAAATAATAAGAGCTTACAACTAATGATCAATCGAATCCTAAATCACTGAAACCCTAAAATAAGGAAAATAAAAAGTCTTCTCTTGAATTGTCTCGATTCCTTGGGCTTGAGTGTGTTCATTTGCTTGAAGCATCATGAAAGCATTCCACTTGATTAGATTTTAGCTTTGAAGCTTGTACTCGAGTGAAATCTTTTAGTTTGATGGACTTTATCATTTCTTGATCAATAATCTTCTTTGATCTAGATGACCTATTTGCATTGTCATTTAAATAAAACATTAGTCCATATGGACAATGCCTTGTTCTCATTAAAGTTACTGAGATGTCCTTAGTTGAAAACCTTTAGGGCTAACAAAATCTATCACATAGTTGGTACTACTGTCCTCCTATTTTGTGATCCTAAGAGCATCTCTAATGCTAAATTCTATTTGAGCCATGTCAAAGTTATATCTTGGCATTGCTACAGTGCCAAAATGCTATATTTTGGGATTCTTACTTCAATGGTAAAATGTCATTTTTTAACACAGCTACTATTATTCTTTCCAACTAGCCATTAAAGTCATCAGATCAAATACCGAAAGTGAATCCAAAGAAAAAAGGTGACGCGGCATGAATAGCATGTGCTATTCTTAATTCCATATATAGCATTAGCTATGGCATTGCCATATTTTGGCAAGTAAAATGGCAACCCATTAGAGCAACTAATTTTATAGCCTAGCCAAATTTTGGAATTGGCAGCCCATTTGGCACATGCATTGGAGAAGCTCTAACAAGGTGCAAAATGCATCGAAACCAGGCAAAAATGTGCTTGGGAAGTTCATATAAGTTTGAAGACTCTTGACAAACGATAAATTTAAAAAAATATATAAATAAAAAAGAACTTGTCCAAAAATTCTTTTTTTTTTTTTTTTTTTTTTTTTTTTTTTTTTTTCCCTGATAGGTAAGTGGCCTTTGGGATGGGAGTTAAACCTGGAACCTTGGGGATATTACCAAAGCCACTTCTCAACTCATCCAATCCCAATGGTTAACTTTTCTTACAATTCTTTTCAACATAGTTTGCTTTTGGAAAAAAGAAAATTTTGCTATCATACCATGCCAACATTAAATAACTAATCTAGAACTTCCATTTGATAGGTCTCACTTAGTTGACCAAGATTACCCAAAATGTAGTCAACTTGACAAGTATTAACCATCTGAGGATCTAAGCAGTCAGTTTTGAAACATTCTCAAAAGTACAAACCATTCGATCATATCATTTTCTTCTCATAAAATTTTTTTTAATTATTAATTCATAGAAAATGAGCTGATTTTTTTTTCTTTTCTTTTATTAAAGTAAAAGATCCACCAAAAGCCCCAAAATGAGCTGATTTTTGGTACACTTAATGTGTTAAACGGGTATATTGCTATATCCTGCTAACATGTTCTATACCAAGTGATAGAAAATTGATGAGATAGTATAAAAGCAAGCAGATCATATATGAGAACAAAAAGAAGAGAAAAAAAGGCACTACAATTTCATTCTTAATGTTTCATCTTGAAAACCAAGCATTAGAAAAATAAGATGGACAATAGATACGGCACGATAAAAGAAGGAACACCTAAAACTATCAGACAATGCAACATGAGGATAATGAAAATCCAAGTGATAAAAGTTTCTCGGATTGCTAATACACATTGAACTTGGAATTAACAAAACATAACAACAAAACTAGTACTAACCTTGAAAAAATAGCCTATGAGATTTTGGCTGCTCTGTAGTATTGTACTTCAGAAAATTGTCATCATCACACAGCTTGACCATAACCATACTTTTTTTGTAAAATTTATGTGAATGAAAGAATTCAATTTACAATGTAGCCTTAGCACCCACCACCAGCAAGGAAGGTTAGATCAGCCGGATGCCCACCAGCAGAAGGTAGGGCACCACGACCACCGTGAAAGGAAGGGGATGCAATCAAGAACTTAGGAAAAGCTTGTGCACATTCTTTTCCCCTTCTTATGATAATAGGGGTTTCGTTGGTTAGAGCCGTGATGAAATTAGTGAAGCCAGCCCTAGCTGGACCAGCAATGCACCCTCCGTCCTTAATAATCTTGAAAGACAACGGGAAAAAAAGTAGTAAATACAGAAATAAATCAACAGCTCATCTAAAGCTCTAACAAGTATGGAGAAAAATATATATATCCAAGGACAAAACTTTTGAAATTCAATAAACTTGAAATCAATCACGACAAATAAAAACCTTACTGATATTATTCTAGAAGAGATGAAGAAACTTTACTGCTCTAATCAAGTGGGAAAAATACCAAAATTGATGTCAACAACAAAGAAATATCTGTACTTCAAGAACATTATTAATCAAACAACCAGTGAAAAAACAAGGTCATTTTATTCACTGTCAACATAAAACTACAACATTTAAATAGAATGAAATTTTTTAAAGAGCAACCAAAACACACACAGCTATAATTCACTAATGATCTGGTAACATAATAACTACTTCAAATTCTCCAACTACTCAAAGACTCGAGGACATCAAAATTTTGATGCAATTAATAAATTAATAAATAAATGTACATATGCCCTTAACTTCTCCCAGCCCCAGCACACATAGCTAATCTTTGAGGAATTTGAGAACCAGAATTCTCAAATTACTCTTGAGTTGAGGGCATCAAAATTCCTATGCAATCACTAATTAAACCGTATGCCCTCAAATTCCCTAATCATACTATATATATAGCCACTAATTTATGCATGATTTTTAAAAAGAATTTCCAATTAATTACACATGTGGTATGCCTTAACTCCTCCCAAAAATAAAAATAAAAATAAATCTGATGCAAACAATAAACTGAAAACAGCAACAACAAAAAAAATTCTTCAAATTATTGTAAATTTCGTATAATGTATATATAAATAAGCACGAATGGTAATAAATCTGTCAAGAATTCGACAATTCTACCTCGAAATCGTGGCTTATTCAACCAGATAATGAAATTCTGCGGTTTTATGCGATTGATCGAATTGATCATGCAACTAAGGTTTGCGACAAAAATGAACCTTAAATTATCAATAATTTGTGTATAAAGATGTGCATGGTTATAAACTTATATATGGATCGGGAGTAGACGAGTATAACGAGAACAGACACTTGCAAAATGAATGTTATCGAAGAGTAACAACGTACCTGTCGCAGGCCAACCTTTTCGCCTTCGGAACCTCGATGATGTGGGTTGACTGGCATTAGCTGCCTGGTTCATTTACAAACCGTACACGTAATTGGAGTTATATTTCCGCCAAAAGTCGGGATAAGCGGTTGGGATAGAATAACATATCACATATTTGGTCTCATCAATTGAACAAGATATTTATATCTCAATGAGTTATTTATATCTAATATGGCTGGGATATAACTTATATTAGGTGGTGGTATGTTTTTTTTTTTTTTTGGTTTGAGACATCAGGTGGTAGTATTTGAATTATTTTTTCTTACTGAAATAAAAATATGTTGTTATAACATTTAAAAAAATTATAATGCCACAATACAGATAGATAAAAATGTTAAAATTTTTTTTTTTTCATTGTTCAACTTTTTTTTTTATATATGTTTTAGATTTTAATGTATTTTTTTTAGATCAATGGACTGTTATATATATATATATATGTATATATGAATGATGTTAGCACAATCACAATCTAAAATTATGTAATTATGATTATTAGATTTTTCAATTAATTTGAGAACAAATTTTTTATTTTATATACCTTGGTATGCATATATTTGAAAAAAATAATTAAATGACTTTTAGAAAAATTGTTTGTTACAAATTTTTGTTAAAAAAATTACATAAAAAATAAAAAATAGTTATATATGAACCTTATATCTAGTAGTCACCCAAATCCAGGATTAGAATATAACAATATATCCATTCATCTATTTAACCAATAAATAAACAGGATAATACAAAAAATAAATATACAACAACAACAACAACAAAAGCATGGTAGATGAACACAATAATGAGTCTAACTCTTCAAGTCCCCAGTGGAGTCGCCACTGTGAGCATAGGTGCCGAAAAAAGATAACTCGACTTTTGATCCGCTCCTTCAAAGTGGGAGATGAACGTTCTCTTTTCAGATTAGGGTGTACATGAATATACAAAGGAGTCGCAAGTTTGTTTTAGGCTAATAACAAGTAATGTAAAGAGAATAGTAAAGAAATTAAGAAATACAATGTTTTGGTCTTAGTTACATTCTAAATCCCTTGACATCGGTCAAAATTAAGTAAAGTAAACTAGTCTATAATTAACCAAATAATTCCAAATCCTGGAGTTATGGTATGAGATGGAAAAGAGTTAGGCACTCATCCCGCCCAGTCTAAATAGACTAGCCTCAAGTGTTCATCTACAAGGCATAAATTTCATGACATAAAATATAAGAAAAAGAGATAATGATAATAATTACATGAATGAATAAAGTAAATGAAATACATAAAATAAATAAATCAAAAGATAAGAGTAGAGAGAGAGAGAGAGTGTAAGAATTTGAATTTTTGGAGCAAATTTTTTTTTTCTATTATTTATTTAAAGATGTGTGTATGCATAAAATGTGTATAAGTGGTATGCTACATATGTATATATGTATATGTGCATGGTATTGTATACTATGTATATGTGCATGTGATTAGGTATGTATATAATGTATAATATTATGTGTTATATATATATATATGTACATGTGATTAGATATGTATATAGATATATGTTTGGGTGCCCAAGTGAGTGCAAGACAGCCTTTGTGTGGGCTACCGTGTGTGTGTGTGTGTGTTATAAGATATATATATATATATATATGTAAGGAAAACTAACAATGTCAACTTGTATTAAATGCAAGCTGTGATGAACAGTAGAAGAGGTTAGAAAGGGGAGTGGGAAGAGAGAGAAAGGGGGAGAACCAAGAGAGGGCAGTGGTGTGATGTGTATATATGGATATGGACGTTAGGTGGAAAATCGGAAGGAAGGGATGGATAGACAGGCTGTAAGCATTTCGAGACCATAGAGAGATTCAGAAGTTGGAAAATGAAAGAAGAACAAAAGGGGGAAAGGTCTGCAACAAGGAAAAATCAGAAAAAAGGTGAGTGATGGTTAGTCTCTGTTTTTAAATTTTAAGGGCATGATGTTTAGTTTGAATCTTAGTACCATGTTAAGCATGAAATATGGTTTATTTTGCAAAAAGAAACAATGAAAAAGATTAAGAAATGGGGGAGAACTAGCTAGTTGCAGGTTCGGACAATAATGCAGGTCTTATAGTTTTTGTGTTTAAAACCTCGCTTGAATGTTGAGAAAATGATCCCATTGATGCAGAAACACGTTGGGGGTTAAAATAGGACCCAAACAGTGACTTAACAGTCACGAAAATGAGAAGATGTGGCTAGCCAGAAAGTCGGCCGGAGGGGTTTGAGCCTCTATTCGTAATGACCTAGTGATGTAAATCCAAAACCGAGGTTGGGAAAGGAACCCCCTTGAAAAACCGAATAAAACCACGTTTGAAAAACATTTAAAATTGGCCGGAATCGGGTTGCCGTCGTCGGAGATGGCGACGAAACCCTAGAGACCTTCACCGGAGTATCGAGGGGGACGATGAACAGTGTCCCCCCTTGCAACGTCGTTTGATGATAGTTGAGAATGAAGCTGCGTCGTTTTAGGAGTCATGAGGTTTTAAATTTAAAACTTAAATTGAGCATGTTTGGTCATGAGAATAAGGAATCAAAATGGGTTTAAGGCGGAACTGGAGGATATCCTATCCTTGGATAGGACCGTTGTCCATTGTTTGGCTTAGGAAAGAATTGAAAACAAATTGCGCAGGGGCGCAGCCCCTGTGACTTAAACCTAGGATCGATTGGATGGGAGGGGCACGTGTGAGCCAATTGGGACGGGACAATCCCGTGCCCATTTTGGCATGAAATATATATATATATATATATATATATATATTACATTTTGATTCCATTTAATTAATTAAAAATTAATTTAATTAATTAAATGCTCCGAAATGGCCCGGAACCCAAATTAGACAAGTCATATATGTATTCTTACTATCTTGGACCTCCTGAGACCAACGGTGAGGTCCGTGACACGAGACGAGGTCCCAAAAATTAAAAGACTCGCAGTAACATTAAAAATTATCAAAATGCCCCTGAGTTAAAATGCAATCAAATGAACTCCGATTTAAGTAAACAAGTAGTGAAATTTTATTATCTCAACCATTTCGAACTCAACCATGGAGTCCGATTTATGAAAAGAGGCCTCGGGATGTAAGGACCCGTAAAAGTGCAAAATGACCGTTTTGCCCTCTAGTACAGAAGTCCAAATTTAATTCCGCGAAAGCCTAAACTAACTTTCTTCGACGTTCCGGATTCAATGGTAGAGTTTATTTTATCAAAATAGAAACTTATAAAATAAAGACATAAGATTTGATGAATAGCACAATTTAAATAACAAACGAACTAAGTTATATTTCATGGTTTTAGGAACATTGAAAGGCAAAAAGAAGGTGGTCTGACCTTCTGCATTCTTACTGTTAGTTCTGCTACGCTACGAGTATGACTTCTTGGGTTGAGGCAACCCGTCAAGTATGACGTTTTGCTAATATAAGAGATGGGGTTAAGTTAGGGATATTTTATGGGTGAATTGATTGATTTATTTGCTTAATTGTTGTTTGGAAATTATTCTGATTATGATGACTTTGAATTGGTTGTATACATGTTTTGTGTTTCTTACATTCTTGAGAATTGGTAAAGTGATGAATGCGATTGTACCCATGTGATTAGATTGATGGTATGAGATATGCATCCATGTGGAATAAGTTGGTGAGTTAAATATAATTATTGTTTTGAATGTGGTATATCATTGAAAGCATGCTTCATTGAGATTATGTTGTTGTGTGATAAATGCATGGCATATTGGCATAGGGTAAATTCCTTGGACACATGGTATGAGTTGAGCACGCGGTGCTATGCATTATGAGTGTGTAGATCCTGTGGTGAAAAACCCAAAATTGGCCATTGCATTGGTACCTAGATCCATTGGGGGAAGGCCCGTAAAGGGAATTGGTACTCTGGTCCATCGGGGCGAGGCCCGTAAAGGAGACATGGGTGTGGCATTGAGTGTATAGGTGTGTCATGTATACTTTCATTACATTATATTGGAAAGCATTTAGAGATAAATGTACACTTTGCACATGCCACACCTTAATCTTGTTTCTTGCATTAGCATTACATTGCACCAGCAGTTGAGCTGACCCATTCGTGGGACACCATATTACAGATGATGCTCTAGAGACTTGAGACTTGAGAAAATCTTAGAGCACAGAGGAGACATGAGTCATGGAGGCTTTGGGCCCGTGGGGCGTATTTTGATATTGTACAAGGGCATAAGCCCTAAACTATTTTATGTTTATTTGTATGTATGAGAACAACGAGCAAGGCCCCATGGATTAGTATTGAAACAGGAATTGGGTTAGTATTGAAATGCATGTGATTGCCCTTTTATTTCTTTATTATTTTATTATCTTTTAGTCCCGTTACACTCACCCCCGGTTCGTGGAAATTCGGGACGTGACAACGTGGTATTAGAGCCTAGGTTCAAATACCTAGAGACTGTGGGGTGTTGTTGAACACCATGAGACCCTAGAGGAAAGAGTGAGACTTAGTGTGAACGGCTAGTAGCATGCGATAGGATTTGGTGTGTTATGTGATTATATGCACTTGAAGCATGACTTGTTGTGATTATGTGATTTGATGCAGTGTGGTGTGTGATATAGATGATATATACATTGGGGTGACCATATGCGATAACATGGTATACGATCTAATACCTAGGGACAGTGGGAGAAGTTTAGACTTTCCGTTTAGTTGGATGAGTTTGGGTAGTATGTTTTATGTGCGCGTGTTGCATTGGTGTACATGAGTATGCACTATACTAGATTTCTCGGTAGATAAGGAGCATGTAAATTGTTTGATGTAATGGTTGATTGAGATTAGAAATACATGACCGTATGCTTTATGGGATAGGCCGTGTGCCTAGTTAATTGTGATATAGGTTGTGCACTTAATTATCTATACGGTAGGCGGTATGCCTAGTTATTTATGAGAGAGGCTGTGGACCTAGTTATCTATCTGGTTGACTGTTGTTTGTGGATTCTATATGTAGGTGCTAGGTTAGTAACTGATTTTCATGAATTATAGTATTATGACTATAATATTTATACAGAATGGATTGGTCTCAAGTCTTGCGTTACAGTTGATGGATGGCGCCCCATCGACCAGTAACAAAAAGAGTTGTGATTCATGAAGGTTATTACCTGGCTATAAAAGTAAGAAATAATAAAAGACACATCAAACCTTAAAATGCTAAGACAAGAATTAAGACAAGAGAAGAATTCTGTATATAGACTGAATGGTAGACACTCAAAGTATTTGTACTTAAGAATTTAGAGATATTATTGTGTTAAACTCTTTTGTGGGAAGAGGTCTTATTTTCGGATAGCATTCACTAAGGGTTGAGTATTGGTAGGCTAGTTGAACACTAGCATGATTTGAGTATGCATGTATCGTATTGTTTAAATAAAATTTTTTTTTTTCTGGTAAAGGGTTATGTTGGAACTCTGTGTTAACTGTTTAGTGTAACCAACAGGTAGGGATGGCTGACATTAGTTATGTAGGTATTGGTTAGGCAAGTGTGTCATGACATGTAACGGTTGTTACTTATGAAGTGTGAAGTGTAGAGTGTGAAGTGTGAAGTGTTGACAAGTACCTACTTAGTGTTCTTTTAACCCCTGTATCTAATGTGAAAAAGAGTGTTAGAACTCCTAGTCCGAGGGGAGGAGGTCAGCAGACATAAAGAGGGGGAGGCAGACAGGGTCAGACTACCCAAGGCCATGTGTATGCAGTAGCCACCCCAGAGGCCTCTATATTTGGACCATCAGTAGTTAGAGGTACATTTCTTATGTTCAATTCATGGGCCAATGTATTGATAGACTCAGGTGCATCGCATTCATTCATATCTACTACGCTTGCCATGTCATTGGGTTTGGATATGGATCGGTTAGATCCCCCGTTGCATGTTGATACACCAGTTGGGGGTAGTGTAGTATTGACGAGGATCTGTAGAGATTGCTCGCTAGAGATTGCTGATCGTACCCTTTACTTTGATTTCGTTGTGCTTGATATGACTGGTTTTGATGTTATTTTAGGGATGGGTTGGTTGTTCACTTACTTGGGGAGCATAGATTGCTACAGGGGGAGAGTGATGGTATGCACTCCTGAGGGAGATAGTTTTTATTTCACAGAAGACCGTGGGGATTCCTTGGTTCCACCATTGTACGACTCTAGGAGTTAGGGAGGTCACTGTTATATGTTGGCTAGCTTGATTGCAGGTGACAGTGGGACTACCGAGGTTGTGTTACCACCAGTTGTGGATGAGTTTCCTGACGTTTTTCCAGATGACTTGACTAGACTACCTCCTAGACGAGAGATAGAGTTCACGATAGAACTCATCCCTAGCACTGTACCCATTTCGATCCCACCTTACCGCATGGCTCCAATTGAGTTGAGAGAGCTTAAGAAGCAGTTGACTGACCTACAGAGTAAGGGGTTCATTCTTCCTAGTACTTCTCCGTGGGGTGCTTCGGCACTATTTGCGAAGAAGAAGGATGGGACATTGCGGTTGTGTGTGGACTATAGGAGGCTGAACCAAGTTACTATCAAGAACAAGTACCCGTTGCCGAGGATCGATGACTTATTTGATCAGTTGAGAGGTTTGAGATGCTTCTCGAAGATTAATCTTCGATTGGGGTATCATCAGTTGAGGGGACGGGAGGAAGACATAGCAAAAATAGCTTTTTGCACTCGCTATGGCCATTATGAGTTTGTGGTGATGCATTTGGTGTGACGAATGCCCAGGCGGCATTCATGGACTTGATGCACCGTGTTTTTGATTAGTATGTAGATCAGTTCGTAGTGGTGTTTGTGGATGATATTTTGATTTACTCACCTTCTGAGGATGAGCATGCCTTTTACCTACGGACTGTGTTGCAGATCTTGGAGAGCACTGCCTATTTGCCAAGTTCTCAAAGTGTGAGTTCTGGCTTCAAGAGGTACAGTTTTTGGGCCATGTTGTGTCTGGGAGTGGAGTATTTGTTGATCCTTCTAAGATTGACTCTGTTATGAGTTGGGAGCGGCCGAAGAACATGTTTGAGATACGGAGTTTCTTGGGGTTGGCAGGATACTACCGTCGGTTTGTGAAGGGATTTTCTCGCCTTGCCGTGCCGATGACTCGTCTGACATGCAAGGGCATTAGGTTTGAGTGGACAGACGACTGTGAGTAGTCCTTTCAGGAGCTGAAGAGGAGACTGACTTCAGTGCCCATCTTGATTATCCCTGAGGGAGGTTTGGGTTACACTGTGTATTGTGATGCTTCCCGAGAGGGATTGGGTTGTGTACTGATGCAGGAGGGCAGGGTGGTAGCCTATGGTTCTCGTCAGTTGAAGAGCCCTGAGAAGAACTACCCCACGTATGACTTAGAGTTAGCTGCAGTCGTCTTTGCACTTAAGAGTTGGCGACACTACCTATATGGGGTGAGGTTCGAGGTGTAACACCCCGATTACTTAACTGGCATGTTTTGTGTATTAAAAAAAAAAAAACTGTTTTGGGAATGAAATGTCAGGTTTAGCTAATTTAATGTCTATTTTTAATAGTGATAAAACTCGAATTAGCTAATTATGGGAAACTCGAGAAAATAAAAACTGACATTGGACCTTGGTCAATGGAAGATATTCTGAGTAGGAAGTGACAGAAAGAAACTGCACTGAAAAAGGAGTTACAGATTGGGAGTTAAGGCCAAAACAGTGAAACTGGAATTCAGCGACAACCAAACAGGGCCTTAACCAAAAAATAAGAGAAAATGGTCACTTGGGAGGCCAAGGGGAATTGAACCCTTGACCTACCAAGGTAGGTAAAATCTGTCCCAAAAAGTTACCAACTAGGCTGTTGGTTACTTTGTGCATAAATACAGCAATATATGTATATAACCTATGATCTTGCCCAAGCCACCACCCAAATTGGCCAATGGCCTTGCATGCATTCCCTTCATCATAGCCCTCCATCACCTCCATCAGGTCAGCAGCCACCAACCCCACTAAGGGCAGAGATACACTCACATATGTGTATATGTATAACCATATATGTGTACAAGTCTTGAGATATATATATATATATATACATATATTTAATCTCACATAAAAAGGGGCCCTTTTAGAAATCTGATACAACTAGTTGGTGGGTGTGTGCAACGTGAGGGATAGAGAGAGAGTGAGGGTGAAGTGTGGAGAGAGAGAGAGAGAAGGGAGATTGTGCATGCAAGTGAGAGAGGGAATTGGCAATTGAAGTAAAGGCTTGAGGATTGCATGCATGACCTGAGGAACTTGAGGAAGCACTGTGAGAAATTCTGAGTCAAGCCATAGGAGAAGAGAGTCTCTGTTGAAGGTAAACTCCAAACTTACCTCATTCTTTCATTTAAAATTTTGAATTATTTTGATGAGTTGCTACGGGTATGGACTGCATGCATGGTTATTTTTGACCCTAAGAATTAGTTTGGAGCATACTGTGTGTGTTGGAGGTGTTAGAATGGTCAAGAACCATGAAAAACCGAAGGTGACCTCCATTAATGGACCTTGGAATACCAGGTCTGAATCGACCATAGCAGAATGGAACCTTGAGTGTCAAGACCTGAAATAGACCCCAAGAGGATCTCAACCATCTACCTACGCGACCCCGAGACTCACTGTAGCCCCACGAATTTGAAATCAAAGCTACGAGTCAAAAATGCAATCTACCAAAACATGCAACCAAACCGAAATATAAAAATAGGATCTTGATCCTTATGGTCTGTAGGTCACGTAGCTTCAAACCACACACAAAATGGTTGAGAAATAAGGATGCTAGATCGAGTTGCAGGTCACGGTTATCCTCTTGAAAACAGAACCTGTTAGGTTGATTCGATGCTTGAAAGCGATGCCAAAATGTTGGTATCAAGTGCAGAAATCGAATGGAGTAGGAACCAGTTGAAAACCGTGTCCCAAAACTCACGAAATAGAAAGAGAAAATCTGCAGATTTTTAGGGCAACAGTAACCAGGGGGTTGGGGACGATGACCAGTACCGGGTCGGGTCGGACCGGGTGTCGGGTCGAATCCCGACCCGATTAAGAAACGGGTAGACCGTTTAAATGAAACTGCGTCGTTTTGGATAAACTGTTTTTTTTTTTAAAATTATTTAGGGCTGACGTCATCGTGACGTCAGCAATGTAACAGAACCGGTCAGAACCGGACTGAACCGGACCGGTTCAGTTGTAAAGAGACTGAACCCTTTGGTTCAGTTTTGAACTTTTAAAAATTTGCAAACTGACCCCCACTGTTTGACAGAATTATACTAAGGCCCAGATTTTGAAAATCTTATGCAATTATACCCCTGAAAAATTAATTAAAATAATAAAATAATTATTTAATTATTTTATTAAAAGGGAATAATTACCATAATGCCCCTGGACCTTAAACAAGTCAAACCAAGTCCGAATTTAATGATTGAATAGTGTAATCTTACTATTTCGGGCATTCCGGACTCAATGGTGGAGTCCGATTTGTGAAACCAAGTCCCGAAAAATACAGACATGTAAAGGGTAAATGACCATACTGCCCCTAATGACACATAGGGCCAAATTTTACTGAAAGATAGTCCATTTTAACTATGTTGGATATTCCGGACTCAATGGTGAGGTCCATGACTGCAAATAAAGTACCGAAAAGTACAACATATGAAATTACCATATTACCCCTGACACTATACAAGGCCTAAATGAAGTCCGATTAAAACGGAATTAATACTAGTGATAGACCTGACACTTGTGAGACTGTATACATGATTAGATGACGCATCCGAGACAGAAATCATGTGACGGCAAAAATGACCAAAATACCCCTGACATACCCGAACCCAGATTTAAAAGCCGAGAGAGTCTAAATTGACTTTCTTCAACCTTCCGAACTCAATGGTTAGGTCTATAATATGAAAATCAGAACCGATAAATATATGAAGGCATCTGTTCTAACATGTCAAACTGTGTTCTAGGTAAAAATATCACTTAAACTACCATGGACAAACAGGGCAAGAAATTCACCATCATGACTAAGGCCCAAAGGTTAGCCGATAAGAAACAGCAAGAGTTTATGCAAGAATTACTGAGGCAGCAAAGAGTTATTGAGCGCCATATTAGAATAGCTAAGTCCACTGAAATCGTTTCCATCCAGCCCTTCATATATAAGGCACGTACTAAGGAAATGATTGCCGAGGCCAAGATGAAAAAAACAGGAAGATACTGAAACCTTAAGCCAAATGCTTAAGAGGTTAGACCTAAGAACTAGCCACTATAAGTTAGTTCCATGAAACCCATCATAGGGTAGACTTACTCAGTCTAAGGTCATGAGTTGATAAATCTTTATAAATTGTTTTAGGCTTAAAGAGAAAAAGAGGAAGGCTCCGTTCATAGCTTCAAACTCAAATATTGAAGGTGAGTAACTTCTGACACTGTTAAGTTACTGCTCCTCGATTTGCTAAATTGTTTCGAATACTATATGTTTTAAATACAATTGTTTTAAATGCATGCTTTTATCATCGTTGACATGGTTTTAGTTTCTCAAATGATTAACTATACTCTGATTGATATGCTAGCACTCTGAACCGTTTATCTGTTTTGATCTATTGAACTTGACTTGAATTTATTGAACTATTAATTCCAAACTGATTTACTTAACCATGTGATTTAAGCAAAGATTGAATTCGAAACTTTTGCCTGGATATCTGTGTTACTCACTGGGCTTTTAAAGCTCATTCCATTATTTTAATAATTTCAGGGGAACCCTCAGATGGACAGGTTTAGCAGGTCCAGAACTTAGGGGGAAAATGTTGGAGACCCCCAGATAAAATGATAACACATTTTTGTGAATCTATACCATTTTTGTACTTTTTGTGTAACTGAACAGACTATGACCTTTTGTGGTGAAACATGTTTTGTAATCTTGACTAAGATAGGACTGACTATGATGTATCCTGAATGCTCTGCCAAGTATATATGTATGCATTCTCTTGTGAAAATTCCGCTGCTTAAATTATATATGTCGAATGCATTATGCTTGGGATTAGATCGGAATGGCCTGTGGTTAGGATTACCGTCGGAGTTTTGCTTTCAAAAAAAAAAAAAATCTGATAAAACCCGATGGGTGCCTAACTGGCCTTTGCCACGTGCCCCAAATCTGCACAGGGTGGGTCTGGGGGATGTGACAAAAGAGTGGTATCAGAGCTACAGGTTTGAAAGTCAGTATAGACCAGAACCTTAGGATTATTTAAACACTGAATCCTTAGGAAGCGAATACTTAAGTCATAGAAATTCTGAATCGATGAACAACCTGAATGACATTCTTACTATGACACATTGAATGAGGATACTTAGAATACTTTTTATCTTGCTTCAGATGCCGCCTCGAACTAGGAGTAGCAATAGGGGACCGCAGGCCCCAACGGAGAGCGTAGCCCTACGGGAAATGAGGGCCACATTAGCTCAATTCGGCCAGGCCATTGAGGGACTATCAAGAACCTTACAGCAACACCAGGCCGGACCAGCAAATAACCCGGTAGAGCCTCCGGTAGTTCCGCCTCCGCCTGCCCCAGCGCAGCTGTTGGAAACCGGCATTCGTAATGACTTGTTAGATCGCTTCCATAAGCTTAAACCCCTGACTTTCGATGCTGTTACCGACCCCGAGAAAGCTGAGCTGTGGGTCATGTCAATGGAAAAGACCTTTAAGCTCTTGATTTGCTCGAAAGCCCTAGAAAGTGATGTTAGCCACTTACATGTTACAGGGAGAAGCTTACAAGTGGTGGCTCGAGATGCAAGTACAGAACCCCACTATTACCTGGGCCGATTTTATTGAAAAGTTTTATGGCATGTTCTTTCCCCCTACAATCCGGGAGAGAAAAATTCAGGAGTTTGCCACCCTAAAACAAGGGGACATGACCGTAATTCAATATGCAGCCAAGTTCTCTGCATTGTCCAGATTTGCTTCCTTTTTGGTGAGGGAAGAGCATAATAGGGCAAGGAAATTCCTCGCAGGTCTTCGGATCGGGATACGGACTAAAGTCTCGGCCTTTGAACTACACACCTATTCCGATGTTCTTAACAAAGCCCTAGTTATTGAAAAGGACATGGAAGAGTTCAACCAACTGAAGGACCAGGAAAGAAAGAAAAAGGGCAAAAACTTTAAGAAGGAGTAGCCGAGCAAGAAGCAAAGGACTGAGGGCCCAAGTAAGAGCAACAAGGGTCAGAAGAAAACTGAGGAAGTGTCCAGATGCCCTCACTGCCAGAACCTACACCCTGGAGAATGTCGCCGACTGACTGGTGCATGCTACCGATGTGGAGATAAGGGGCACCAAGTCAAAGATTGCCCGCAACATCCACCAATCCCGAGAACCCCTGCCTTGACTACCGGCACCGCAGAACGGAAGCCTATTCCAGCACCTCTTGCCAAGACAAAGGACAAAAGCAAGGAGCCACAGGGCCGCCCAGGAAGAGTCTTTGCACTGCTACCAGGAGACACCTCTGCTGCAAATGCTGTAGTAGCAGGTATACTCCCGATTTCTAGAATCTCTGCATATGTGTTGATTGACCCTGGATCCACGCATTCTTTTGTGTCTCCATCTTTTGTTGATAAACTGCATAAGATACCTGAACCTATGGATGAACTGTTATCGGTACAAGTTCCTTCTGGGATGTCAATGATTGGGTCCACGATCCTTCGGGACTGTAGAGTACTGATTGGAGACCAAGAGTTGTTAGTCAATCTAATACCCTTAGCGATAAAAGGATTTGATGTGATATTGGGCATGGATTGGTTGTCACACAATCATGCCACCATCGATTGTTTTGAGAAAAGTGTATTGTTTCAGCCCCCGGGACAGCCTGAGTTTATGTTTAAGGGAAAGGGCATTACCCCACCACCCTACCTAATCTCTGCCATTCAGGCAGGGAGTTTATTAAAGAAAGGGTGTCGTGGTTATTTATGTAGTGTCTTGGATACCCAAGCCCAGAATCCCCCACTGCCTGAAGTGCCAGTTGTGTGTGAATTTCCCGACGTGTTTCCAAATGAACTACCGCAAGGAACAGTTGATCGAGAGATCGAGTTTTCCATTGATCTTATCCCTGGAACTCAACCTATATCCAAAACTCCCTACCGAATGGCCCCATCAGAGTTAAGGGAGTTGAAAGCCCAATTGGAGGAATTGTTGGAGAAAGGGTTTATCCGACCCAGTGTATCTCCTTGGGGAGCACCCGTGTTGTTTGTGAAGAAAAAGGACGACTCCCTAAGACTGTGCATTGATTACCGTGAGCTAAATAAAGTGACGGTAAAGAATAAGTACCCTCTTCCGCGTATCGATGAATTGTTTGACCAGTTACAAGGGGCGAGTGTATTTTCAAAAATTGATTTGAGATCGGGGTACCATCAACTCAAAGTCAAGGATACTGATGTACCAAAGACGGCCTTCCGAACCCGATACGGTCACTATGAGTTCCTGGTCATGCCTTTTGGCGTGACTAACGCCCCTACCGCGTTCATGGATTTAATGAACCGGGTTTTTAAACCGTATCTAGATAACTTCATCATTGTGTTTATCGATGATATACTAGTATACTCGCGGAACGAGGAGGAACATGAAAGACATCTGGGAATAGCACTACAAACCCTGAGAGAGCACAGACTATATGCAAAATTCAGCAAGTGTGAATTTTGGTTGTCCAGCATTACCTTCTTGGGCCATGTGATTTCCAAAGAAGGCATCGCTGTTGATCTACAGAAGGTGGAAGCTATATTGGATTGGCCCCAGCCGACCACTGTAACAGAAGTCAGAAGTTTTCTTGGACTGGCTGGGTACTACCGACGTTTCGTGAAAGATTTTGCAAAGCTGGCCAAACCGCTCACACATTTGACCAAGAGTAATGTACCATTCATTTGGGCAGATGAGCAAGAAAAGAGTTTCCAGCTGCTGAAAGAGAAGCTGACCACAGCGCCAGTATTGACTATTCCCTCCAGAGAAGGGAAGTTTGTCATTTACTGTGACGCCTCTTATAAGGGACTGGGTTGTGTCCTTATGCAGAATGATAGAGTCATCGCCTATGCTTCCCGACAACTCCGACCTCATGAGCAAAACTATCCTACCCATGATCTAGAATTAGCTGCAGTGGTGTTTGCCCTAAAAATCTGGCGCCACTACCTATATGGGGAGGTGTGTGAGATTTTTACGGACCACAAGAGTTTGAAATATTTCTTCACACAGAAGGAATTAAACATGAGGCAGCGAAGATGGCTCGAACTAATTAAGGATTATAACGTGGCTATTCAGTACCATCCGGGTAAGGCAAATGTGGTGGCCGACGCCTTGAGTCGACGATCTGGAAGCCTTGCCTACATGATTACCTCTCAGGAGGAGTTAATTTGAGATCTGGATGAAATGGGCATCGAGGTAGTTCCACCAGGTAGCACGGCTTGTCTGGCCAATTTGACTGTTGGATCTACATTGGTGGAGCGAATTAAAGTGGGACAGACTCAAGATGAGGAGTTGATTAGAATCTGTGATGAAGTAAAGGCAACAGGGAAAGCTGATTTTGGAATTCAGGACGGAATTCTACGGTATCGAGGTAGGTTGTGTGTGCCCAAGATACCCGAGTTAAGAAAGGAAATTCTGGAAGAAGCCCATGCCTCGAGATTCACGGTACACCCTGGGATTACGAAGATGTATCATGACCTCAGGGAGTTATACTGGTGGACCGGATTGAAGAAGGACGTAGCAATTTTATTGCTCACTGCACACGATGCCAACAGGTGAAAGTTGAGCATCAACGTCCTAGCGGACTTCTGCAACCACTCCCTATTCCGGAATGGAAGTGGGATCATATTACCATGGATTTTGTGTCCGGTTTTCCCAAGTCACCGAAAGGCTCTGATGCTGTCTGGGTCATAGTGGACAGATTGACCAAGTCTGCTCATTTTCTACCTGTCAGGACCACTTATAGCTTAGAGAAGTTTGCCGCATTGTACATTCAGGAAATTGTACGCTTACATGGCACACCATTGTCCATTGTATCCGATCGAGATCCCCGATTTGTGTCACGATTTTGGAAAAGTCTACAGGAGGCGCTCGGCACGGAACTCAAGTTCAGTACAGCATATCACCCACAGACTGACGGGCAATCTGAAAGAGTGATACAGATATTGGAGGATATGCTGCGACTGTGTGCACTGGACTTCAAAGGAAACTGGGCAGAGCATCTGCCACTTGTCGAGTTTGCCTATAATAACAGTTACCAAGCCAGCATTAAAATGGCACCGTATGAGGCACTATACGGGAGGAGATGCCGATCTCCACTTTGCTGGATTGAAGCCGGTGAACAAAAGCTGCTTGGGCCAGATTTAGTCCAAGCCACCACGGAACAAATTCAGAGGATCCGGAACAGACTGCAAACGGCCCTGAGCCGGTACAAAAGCTATGCTGATAATCGGAGGAAGGATCTTGAATTCCAAGTAGGCGATCTTGTGTTTCTTAAAGTGTCGCCACTAAAGGGAGTACTTCGATTCGGCAAGAAAGGAAAGTTAAGTCCTCGTTACATTGGTCCTTTTGAGATTTTAAAGAGAATTGGCCCGGTTGCATATAGTCTGGCATTACCGCCTGAGTTGGACAAGGTACACCGTGTATTTCACGTATTCATGTTACGAAAGTGTATACAAGAACCGGGGCAAGTCATTGAGTATGAGCCACTCAAGTTGAGAGAAGACTTAACGTATGAAGAACGGCCAGTCCAGATTCTTGACCGAAAAGAAAAGACTTTGCGTAACAAGGCAATTCCGTTAGTCAAAGTCTTGTGGAGAAATCACACTAGTGAAGAAGCAACCTGGGAACTTGAAGCTGAAATGCATGAAAAATATCCCGAGTTGTTTACTTGATATTGTAGACTGAGTTTTGGGGACAAAACTCTTCTGAAGGGGGGAGGATGTAACACCCCGATTACTTAACTGGCATGTTTTGTGTATTAAAAAAAAAAACTGTTTTGGGAATGAAATGTCAGGTTTAGCTAATTTAATGTCTATTTTTAATAGTGATAAAACTCGAATTAGCTAATTATGGGAAACTCGAGAAAATAAAAACTGACATTGGACCTTGGTCAATGGAAGATATTCTGAGTAGGAAGTGACAGAAAGAAACTGCACTGAAAAAGGAGTTACAGATTGGGAGTTAAGGCCAAAACAGTGAAACTGGAATTCAGCGACAACCAAACAGGGCCTTAACCAGAAAATAAGAGAAAATGGTCACTTGGGAGGCCAAGGGGAATTGAACCCTTGACCTACCAAGGTAGGTAAAATCTGTTCCAAAAAGTTACCAACTAGGCTGTTGGTTACTTTGTGCATAAATACAGCAATATATGTATATAACCTACGATCTTGCCTAAGCCACCACCCAAATTGGCCAATGGCCTTGCATGCATTCCCTTCATCATAGCCCTCCATCACCTCCATCAGGTCAGCAGCCACCAACCCCACTAAGGGCAGAGATACACTCACATATGTGTATATGTATAACCATATATGTGTACAAGTCTTGAGATATATATATATATATATATATATACATATATTTAATCTCACATAAAAAGGGGCCCTTTTAGAAATCTGATACAACTAGTTGGTGGGTGTGTGCAACGTGAGGGATTGAGAGAGAGTGAGGGTGAAGTGTGGAGAGAGAGAGAGAGAGAAGGGAGATTGTGCATGCAAGTGAGAGAGGGAATTGGCAATTGAAGTAAAGGCTTGAGGATTGCATGCATGACCTGAGGAACTTGAGGAAGCACTGTGAGAAATTCTGAGTCAAGCCATAGGAGAAGAGAGTCTCTGTTGAAGGTAAACTCCAAACTTACCTCATTCTTTCATTTAAAATTTTGAATTATTTTGATGAGTTGCTACGGGTATGGACTGCATGCATGGTTATTTTTGACCCTAAGAATTAGTTTGGAGCATACTGTGTGTGTTGGAGGTGTTAGAATGGTCAAGAACCATGAGAAACCGAAGGTGACCTCCATTAATGGACCTTGGAATACCAGGTTTGAATCGACCATAGCAGAATGGAACCTTGAGTGTCAAGACCTGAAATAGACCCCAAGAGGATCTCAACCATCTACCTACGCGACCCCGAGACTCACTGTAGCCCCACGAATTTGAAATCAAAGCTACGGGTCAAAAATGCAATCTACCAAAACATGCAACCAAACCGAAATATAAAAATAGGATCTTGATCCTTATGGTCTGTAGGTCACGTAGCTTCAAACCACACACAAAATGGTTGAGAAATAAGGATGCTAGATCGAGTTGCAGGTCACGGTTATCCTCTTGAAAACAGAACCTGTTAGGTTGATTCGATGCTTGAAAGCGATGCCAAAATGTTGGTATCAAGTGCAGAAATCGAATGGAGTAGGAACCAGTTGAAAACCGTGTCCCAAAACTCACGAAATAGAAAGAGAAAATCTGCAGATTTTTAGGGCAACAGTAACCAGGGGGTTGGGGACGATGACCAGTACCGGGTCGGGTCGGACCGGGTGTCGGGTCGAATCCCGACCCGATTAAGAAACGGGTAGACCGTTTAAATGAAACTGCGTCGTTTTGGATAAACTGTTTTTTTTTTTAAAATTATTTAGGGCTGACGTCATCGTGACGTCAGCAATGTAACAGAACCGGTCAGAACCGGACTGAACCGGACCGGTTCAGTTGTAAAGAGACTGAACCCTTTGGTTCAGTTTTGAACTTTTAAAAATTTGCAAACTGACCCCCACTGTTTGACAGAATTATACTAAGGCCCAGATTTTGAAAATCTTATGCAATTATACCCCTGAAAAATTAATTAAAATAATAAAATAATTATTTAATTATTTTATTAAAAGGGAATAATTACCATAATGCCCCTAGACCTTAAACAAGTCAAACCAAGTCCGAATTTAATGATTGAATAGTGTAATCTTACTATTTCGGGCATTCCGGACTCAATGGTGGAGTCCGATTTGTGAAACCAAGTCCCGAAAAATACAGACATGTAAAGGGTAAATGACCATACTGCCCCTAATGACACATAGGGCCAAATTTTACTGAAAGATAGTCCATTTTAACTATGTTGGACATTCCGGACTCAATGGTGAGGTCCATGACTGCAAATAAAGTACCGAAAAGTACAACATATGAAATTACCATATTACCCCTGACACTATACAAGGCCTAAATGAAGTCCGATTAAAACGGAATTAATACTAGTGATAGACCTGACACTTGTGAGACTGTATACATGATTAGATGACGCATCCGAGACAGAAATCATGTGACGGCAAAAATGACCAAAATACCCCTGACATACCCGAACCCAGATTTAAAAGCCGAGAGAGTCTAAATTGACTTTCTTCAACCTTCCGAACTCAATGGTTAGGTCTATAATATGAAAATCAGAACCGATAAATATATGAAGGCATCTGTTCTAACATGTCAAACTGTGTTCTAGGTAAAAATATCACTTAAACTACCATGGACAAACAGGGCAAGAAATTCACCATCATGACTAAGGCCCAGAGGTTAGCCGATAAGAAACAGCAAGAGTTTATGCAAGAATTACTGAGGCAGCAAAGAGTTATTGAGCGCCATATTAGAATAGCTAAGTCCACTGAAATCGTTTCCATCCAGCCCTTCATATATAAGGCACGTACTAAGGAAATGATTGCCGAGGCCAAGATGAAAAAAACAGGAAGATACTGAAACCCTAAGCCAAATGCTTGAGAGGTTAGACCTAAGAACTAGCCACTATAAGTTAGTTCCATGAAACCCATCATAGGGTAGACTTACTCAGTCTAAGGTCATGAGTTGATAAATCTTTATAAATTGTTTTAGGCTTAAAGAGAAAAAGAGGAAGGCTCCGTTCATAGCTTCAAACTCAAATATTGAAGGTGAGTAACTTCTGACACTGTTAAGTTACTGCTCCTCGATCTGCTAAATTGTTTCGAATACTATATGTTTTAAATGCAATTGTTTTAAATGCATGCTTTTATCATCGTTGACATGGTTTTAGTTTCTCAAATGATTAACTATACTCTGATTGATATGCTAGCACTCTGAACCGTTTATCTGTTTTGATCTATTGAACTTGACTTGGATTTATTGAACTATTAATTCCAAACTGATTTACTTAACCATGTGATTTAAGCAAAGATTGAATTCGAAACTCTTGCCTGGATATTTGTGTTACTCACTGGGCTTTTAAAGCTCATTCCATTATTTTAATAATTTCAGGGGAACCCTCAGATGGACAGGTTTAGCAGGTCCAGAACTTAGGGGGAAAATGTTGGAGACCCCCAGATAAAATGATAACACATTTTTGTGAATCTGTACCATTTTTGTACTTTTTGTGTAACTGAACAGACTATGACCTTTTGTGGTGAAACATGTTTTGTAATCTTGACTAAGATAGGACTGACTATGATGTATCCTGAATGCTCTGCCAAGTATATATGTATGCATTCTCTTGTGAAAATTTCGCTGCTTAAATTATATATGTCGAATGCATTATGCTTGGGATTAGATCGGAATGGCCTGTGGTTAGGATTACCGTCGGAGTTTTGCTTTCAAAAAAAAAAAAAATCTGATAAAACCCGATGGGTGCCTAACTGGCCTTTGCCACGTGCCCCAAATCCGCACAGGGTGGGTCTGGGGGATGTGACACGAGGTGTTCTCAAATCACAAGAGCCTTAGATACATTTTCACACAAAAGGACTTGAACCTTCGACAGAGGAGATGGATGGAGTACATGAAGGACTATGACTTTGACCTTCAGTACCACCTTGGGAAGGCCAATGTCGTAGCAGATGCACTCAATAGGAGGCCGAGGAGCACTGTGGATGGCATTGCCATTAGAGAGTGGAAGATGAAGGGGGACATTGGAGAGTTTGATTTAGAGCTTGCCTAGTTAGAGAGGCATGCCACACTATTCAGTGTGTGTGCACATCCATCACTGTTGAGCAGGGTTATTGAGGCGCAGTTACAAGACACAGAGGCCGAGCAGATTAGAGCACGAGTTGCTAGTGCCGAGGGCTTTGGGGGGTGGATAGTTCACTCTGACCTTAACCTGAGGTACATGGGTAGAGTCTTTGTTCCCGAGCCTCTTAAAGCTGATGTCCTTCGAGATTTCCATCACTCACGTCTAGCAGTGCACCTAGGGGGCACTAAGATGTACCATGTTCTGCGTCGTCAGTATTGGTGGGCTGGGATGAAGGCAGACGTAGTACAGTTTGTGTCTAGATGTCTCACGTGCCAGCAGGTGAAGGCTGAACACCAGAGGCCTGGAGGTTTGTTGCAGCCATTGCCAATGGTCTAGTGGAAGTGGGAGCACGTTACTATGGATTTAGTGATGGGTTTTCCAAGGTCGCCTAGGGGTCACGATGCGGTTTGGGTTGTTGTGGACAAGTTGATGAAGTCCGCCCATTTCTCACTGATTAGAGCGACCGACTCATCGGATGTCCTCAGTAGGTTGTATATTCGAAAGATAGTACGACTACATGGGGTTCCAGTATCTATTGTTTCAGACAGAGATCCATATTTCACTGCACGGTTTTGGCAGAGCCTCCAGACAGCCTTAGGGACCCAGTTACAGTTTAGTACTGCCTTTCACCCCCAGACTGATGGTCAGTCAGAGCGTACCATTCAGATCCTAGAGGACATGCTTAGAGCCTGTGTTATGGAATTCAGGGGTAGCTGGGAGGATCACCTTGCTTTGGTAGAGTTTGCTTACAACAACAACTATCAGTCCAGTATTGAGATGGAACCATTTGAGGCATTGTATGGTACACCGTGTAGTTCATCGGTGTGTTGGACCGAAGTGGGAGAGATAGCTGTTTTGGGGCCCAGCATTGTCACGACCCGAAACCCACCCTATGCGGATCTCGTGTCGCGGGGCCGACCCGAAGGCCATCCCTAATTTTTCCATTCCTGTATCATAGTACTAATATGCAAAGTACTAAAATCCTCAAACAATAACAGCGGAAGTCTTATCAGTAATAGTACATCAGCGGAAGTCTTTCAATACACAATGTTAGCAGAAGTCTTTACAATACATAATATGGTTCTACATAAATAAAATAAGAACCAAACGTAACCAGCACCCGAGGGTGGTGAATATATGGGAGAACTAAGACATAGACTGATACAGTTCCTCAAAAATGTCCTCCTACGCTCTCAGACTCCTACTGGGGTCTTGCAGCGTCATCACCTGAAATGGGGGTAAATGGGGGGGAATGAGCTACGAGAGCTCAGCAAGTAAAAACAGATCTCTGACACTGGTATCGATAAGATACAAATTCATGAATAAGATTATGATAGCCAATCATAAGAAAGGAGATGCTGTAATAGCCAATGAGAACAGTTGCCAGGAAGGCCAATGAATAATAATTCACAATGTACAATTAGGAGTAATGGATACACTATCAACATGAATCTCTCAACAACAATACAACAACAAGAAGTACTGCCACAATAAACCGATCATAATCAATTCAATGAAGAGTGTCTTTTCAGTTAAGATAAGTCATAAGGAATAGGGTTATTCAATAACGTAATCGTACTAATTCTTAGGAGATGCATTTACTCTGTTTTCAGGTAAAATGCCAATGTTAATGTAAATGAAATGCCAATGGGAATGAAATGAAAATGCCAATGTTTATGCCAGTTAATTGCCGGTGGAAAGCCTTCGAGGAATTCATTCCTGCCACCTGTCCATTTATGTACTTGACCCTTAGGTCTCCAGTTAATACAGAAAGCATCGGATAGATATTATGACTGAGCACAAATCCCGTATTCATAACACATCATGATTATTTATTATTCCATAGAAGTATAAAATGGAATATCATATATTCAGTAAAGACATAGCAGTAAGCCTTTCAAGGCATGGTTCACAATAAGGACATAGCAAACAATAAAGACATAGCAGTAAGCCTTTCAAGGCATGGTTCACATGACAACAATGACATAGCAGTCAATCAATGTCCACAAGATAGAACAATATCGCATTGTGGATAGCAATAACGTGAGTACAAGTTTGGCAGTAAAGAGAATAAACTTGGCAGTAAAGAGAATAAACTTGGCTTGGAAACACCATATGGAAGAGAAAGGGAATTTACTTACCTCTATCGTGATTCTATCTCAGAGATCCGTGAACATACCCTTGCCTTTCGAGTTCCCTATATATCAGTAATTACGTTTCAGAATAAATGCTATTCATCAAATTTTATGCCTTTCCATCATAAGTATTTCAAATACTAATTTAGACTTTACCATTGAGTCCGGAATGCCGAAGAAAGTCAGTTTAGGCTTTCACGGAATTCCATTTGGACTTTTGTACTAAAAAGGGCAAAATGGTCATTTTGTACTTTTACAGTATTTTATTCTTCGGGGTCTCATCTCATAAAACAGACCCCACCATTGGACTCAGAACGTCCGAGATAATAAGTTTTGACTATTCATTAGTCTCATTTGGACTTCGTTTGACCTGTTTAAGGGAAAGGGCAATTTGGTCATTTTTGACATATTCAAGGGTCTCAAATTTTTCGGGACCTCATCTCGTGTCGAGGACCTCACCAATGGACTCAGGAGGTCCAAGATAGTAGGAATACATATATAACTTATCTTATTTGGACAACGGGCCATTTCGAAGTATTTAATTTAATTAATTTCATTTAATTAAATTAAATCTTGATTAAGCATAATATATATATATATATATATATTATTTGTACATAATAGAACAAGTTGAATAGGATGGCACGCTGGCCAGCGTGCCATCTCCCTCCCTATACCACGCACGTTCGAATCTCACCAGGTGCGGTTGCACCTTTTAATTTTTGGATTTAATTAATTGTATAATATATATATTCTGTTCGCATATAGGGCACACGTGAGCGCGTGGCCGAGTGGAAAGGTCATGCGTGGGCGCGTGGGGGTCAGGGGTTCGATACCCCGTAGCAGCAATCCTGCTTCTTTTCTTTTAATTTTCAACACGGTTTTATATATAACCGTATAAGCCCCTAAACGGCGTCGTCCCACTAATTCGGTGGCAAGCCTAGAGGCTGCCACGTGTTCGAGTCGACACGGAACCTTTAAAAGGCCGAGTCAACTCATCGTCTTCTTCCCCACTTTTTCCCCAGAGTTGCCCTAATCCCTGGTTTCCATTTTTTCTATTTCGTGCCTTTTGGCTCAACTTTGTCTCTCTGTTTTTAATCCAAACCCTTCCCAAATCATTAAGGATTGGTTTGGCATTCATTTGAGGGACCAAAACTGGTTCATTAGCTAGGTCCAAGTCACAATAATCAGACCTGCAACCCGCAGTTTCATGCTCATTTCTTCACCATTTTTAGCGTGGTTTGGTGCGACGTGATCCTTATGGCCAAAGGGTTTGATTCCCATTCTTACAAATCAGTTTACAGGTCTAAAACAAGAACTGGGTTAAACGGCCAAAACCTACAACTAGCGGTTTGGTGGTCGATTCCAAGTTTTTAGGGTCGCGTATGTCGGTTTTGGAGATGTTAAAAGGGTCTAGTTTAAGTATAAAGCAACCAAAATAGGTTTGGTGTGGGTTGATTCAGACCCATCTCAGTCAAGGTCCTTCCATGGTGGGTTGTGTACGGTTTTAAGGTTTTAAACTGCCTCGGTCTCAGATTTTCATGCGTAATTAAATGACAAGATGTTTTAAGGTATATGCATGCGATCTAACTCACTTTACAATGTAAAAACAGTATCAAAACTTAAAACCAAGAATGGGGCAGTTTTGAGGTTATACCTCCAAACAGCAGCTTCTCCCTCCTTGTTCGTGGCTTAAACAGAGACCTCAGTGGTTTGGCTTGTTCCAACCATGTACTTCCAGTCCTCAGTTCTCTTCCCTTGCTCCTTCAATGGCCAACTCACAAGACCCGTATATATAGATATATATGAACACCACCGCCTCTCTCTCTACTTTCTCTGGCCCCTTTCTTTGATCTATGACCTGTGCTCCACGGCCAAATGCAACCTTTGCATTATTTGGTTGGGAGACATGTTGTGCACTTATGTATATAATATATATATATATATATATATATATATATATATATAACACACTTTACACCTAGCCTACACACACACACCTCACATGGACTTGCACGGCTGATAGCAGCCTTTGCCCACTTGCCCATTTTCTTTCTTCTTTCCTTTTAATTTAATATACACATATATATATATATATATATTATAATACATTATATAATATATATATATATACATGTATAATTCATAATTATACATTTTTATACGTACTTATACGCCCATACATACACGTATATACTTAAACTCTGGGCATGCATAGAAATACGTGAGTGCACGCTTTACGATGCGATGTCCCGGGGTGCTCGGGTGTTACCCAGCACCTGTTATACATTTCAATCATTTACCATTTACAGTCATTCATTTCCATGAAATACCATGATATACCTTTCTTACCGTTCAAGTTACATATTTTAACCGACCTACCTCGGTATACGCGACGTATCCCGGGTCGGGATATTACATTCTTACCTCCTTAAAAATAGGTTTGTTCGCAAACTTAACGATTCTAACTCCGGTGGTTCCCGTGGTTTCCGTGGTTCTTTTAACATCATGACCTAATTAAATTAGGCGTTGACATTTAATTAGATAAAATTTTGCTAAAGAGAATCAAGTTTTACTGTCACATCAGATCAAATTTTACTGTCACATCAAATTATTGTAAGATTCTTTCTATCATTTCCGAGCGTACCTCGAAATCCTCACGTGAATCTTAATTCCTTTCCATGGTTCTCAGCAGTTTTCGTAAATTTAAGAGATCACTTAATGAACAAAATTTATAAAATTTCCTAAACGTGGCATTTAAAATTTTATTCATTCAGTCTACTAATATACCTGGGGTATATATCATTTTCATGTATAACTTTCAGTGTTAATGACTCTTTCAAGAGTCTCCATTAATTCAATCTCATTTACCAAGTAAATATGCATATCTTATAACAGTATGTAATTCGTTTTAAAGATTTACAAATCTTTACATTTCTATCATGAAATCACTCAACTCATCAAGGCCCTTCAAATTCTATAAGATGTAATATGTCAATCTAATACTTATACATCTATATTACGTACTCCACTTGTTTCATGTATAACATTTATCATCAATCATTCTCCTTGTGGAACTTGAACAGTTAATATATAACTTAAGAGTTCTGTCTCTATGTTCAACTAGCAATAAATGTTGAAGCTATAAATCAGTATGTAGGGCAATCATCTTAACAATATCGAGCATTTTGTAAACAACTATAAATACCTATGACTACTGATACAATAGCCAAATCATCTCCCAGTTCACTATAAAAGATCAATGGTCAGTATTCACATACGAGTCTATTTATCATATCAGGATTTACTCTGACTAGATGTTATTGTTAACTCCACACCCTTTTTAGTGTACTTCTATTCCATGTCAATATTATTGTCAAACTCACCATTTTTCAAAGTGTCATATTCCCAATTCTATGTTACATTTTATCTTTCAATGTGCACTAATTGTTTCCTTTGTTTATTATGGAACATAATTCCAACTCTCGCAAATTTTCATAGTATAGAACAATCATTAAATTCGTAAACATCAAGTGCATAATCCGTAAGTAGAAATTCAATTTCCAATAACTATCGTAACACAGAACGACCATCAAATCATAAAGATCAAGTCTATAAGCTAGATATAGCAATTTGATTCTCAATGCCTCCCTCAATATGGAACAATCATTTAATTCATAAACATCAAGTTCATAATCCGTAAATAGAAATTCAATTTTCAATAACTATCGTAATATAGAACGACCATCAAATCATAAAGATCAAGTCTATAAGCTAGATATAGCAATTTGATTCTCAATGTCTCCCTCAATATGGAACAATCATTTAATTTGTAAACATCAAGTTCATAATCCGTAAATAGAAATTCAATTTTCAATAACTATCGTAATATAGAACGACCATCAAATCATAAAGATCAAGTCTATAATCTAAATATAGCCATTTGATTCTCAATGTCTCTTTCAATAAAGAACAATCATTAAATTGTAACTTAATAAACATCAAGTACATGTTTCTATAAGATGAAGCAATCATCAAGGTTTTCTACATGTCATTTATTCTATATCATTAAACCCAACTTCCAAGTATAGGTTAATCATTGAGAATACATGTGACCCTGATCTGTATCTCGTGTTTTCTATGTTTAATATTTCTAACAATAATCCTCATGGTAACCATAAAATGGTTCAGTAAATGGCCTAAGGTTCACATGTTTTTCTGTTTAACATTTTCCAATAATAACTTCCCTGATATAATAAAATCAGAAATCAATCATCCAAGTGTTCAGTTGCTAAATTCAGTTTAGAAATTATATGATAACACAACCGAGTGTGTAAGGATATTATAAGTGTCTAAACAGGTTATAATTAATTGGACGGGTACCTTTAGCTATCTGTGTAGGAGGTTGATCTTTCCCTGATGCCACAGAGACTGGTGAGGTGGGTGTGGGACTGGTCGTAGCCTTGGCTTTCTGAGGGCAATTCCTTGCGAAGTGTCCATCCTGTTCACAGTAATAACAAGTGTTTGTATTTCTAAGGCATTGCCCCTTGTGAGATTTTCCGCAGGTAGGGCATTGTAGGGGAGTTAGGTGTCTAATTGTTACTTCTTTTCGGTTAGGCACCCTACGTTTGACTTTTCTCTTTGCGATTCCTTGTTTACCCCGTGTGGTGATCTTTACTGGTGCTATCACTTCGATGCACGTAGTTGACTGTTGAGGTTGGGCTCGAGGCAGAGATTTGAGAATCTCTTCCATAAGGTATTCAATTCGGTCTAATTGATCACTTCCTGTCTCAGCATTCTTGGTATGTCCCATTGCTGAAAACAATAAGTTTAGATAAGCATTTCTATATAGATCTACTTGTTCATGGTCTAACTAAGTCAGTATAACCTACCGAGGTATTCCTGTTTGTTAACCTTGTCTATAAGACAACCCGTAAATGCATAGAATAACAATCAATGTTCACATGGAATCTATATCATAGAGACTTCTGTTCTATCTATTGACTCCAACTCTAAGTGATCTATGCAATTCATAACTATCGATGTATTTATTGAAATAACCATGTCTGTAAGATAACTAGTAAAGAGAACCCATAAGCTATCCAGTCAATGGATGAGAGAATAATCAATGATCGTATAAAATCTATATAAAGGATATCAATTACATCTATTAACTTTATTTCTAAACGATCTATAAGTAATGGATTATTCCTCACGTTAATCATGTCCGTAAAAGATAACCAATGAAGATAACCAATGAGATGACAAGTCAATACATAAGATGACAATCAATGTTCGTATAAGGTAAAACGTCAGTCTTGTCTATCCATTCTAACTCTAGTCCTATCTCCCATGACTCACAATCAAACCTATAGCTCTGATACCAAGCTGTCACGACCCGAAACCCACCCTATGCGGATCTCGTGTCGCAGGGCCGACCCGAAGGCCGTCCCTACTTTTTCCATTCCTGTATCATAGTACTAATATGCAGAGTACTAAAATCCTCAAACAATAACAGCGGAAGTCTTATCAGTAATAGTACATCAGCGGAAGTCTTTCAATACACAATGTTAGCGGAAGTATTTACAATACATAATATGGTTCTACATAAACAAAATAAGAACCAAACGTAACCAGCACCCGAGGGTGGTGAATACATGGGAGAACTAAGACATCGACTGATACAGTTCCTCAAAAATGTCCTCCTACGCTCTCAGACTCCTACTGGGGTCTTGCAGCGTCATCACCTGAAATGGGGGTAAATGGGGGGGAATGAGCTACGAGAGCTCAGCAAGTAAAAACAGATATCCGACACTGGTATCGATAAGATACAAATCCATGAATAAGATTATGATAGCCAATCATAAGAAAGGAGATGCTGTAATAGCCAATGAGAACAGTTGCCATGAAGGCCAATGAATAATAATTCACAATGTACAATTAGGAGTAATGGATACACTATCAACATGAATCTCTCAACAACAATACAACAACAAGAAGTACTGCCACAATAAACCGATCATAATCAATTCAATGAAGAGTGTATTGTCAGTTAAGATAAGTCATAAGGAATAGGGTTATTCAATAACGTAATCGTACTAATTCTTAGGAGATGCATTTACTCTGTTTTCAGGTAAAATGCCAATGTTAATGTAAATGAAATTCCAATGGGAATGAAATGAAAATGCCAGTTAATTGCCGGTGCAAAGCCTTCGAGGAATTCATTCCTGCCACCTGTCCATTTATGTACTTGACCCTTAGGTCTCCAGTTAATACAGAAAGCATCGGATGGATATTGTGACTGAGCACAAATCCCGTATTCATAACACATCATGATTATTCATTATTCCATAGAAGTATAAAATGGAATATCATATATTCAGTAAAGACATAGCAGTAAGCCTTTCAAGGCATGGTTCACAAATAAGGACATAGCAAACAATAAAGACATAGCAGTAAGCCTTTCAAGGCATGGTTCACATGACAACAACGACATAGCAGTCAATCAATGTCCACAAGATAGAACAATATCGCATTGTCGATAGCAATAACGTGAGGTACTTTCAAGAGTACAAGTTTGGCAGTAAAGAGAATAAACTTGGCTTGGAAACACCATATGGAAGAGAAAGGGAATTTGCTTACCTCTATCGTGATTCTATCTCAGAGATCCGTGAACGTACCCTTGCCTTTCGAGTTCCCTATATATCAGTAATTACGTTTCAGAATAAATGCTATTCATCAAATTTTATGCCTTTCCATCATAAGTATTTCAAATACTAATTTAGACTTTACCATTGAGTCCGGAATGCCGAAGAAAGTCAGTTTAGGCTTTCGCGGAATTCCATTTGGACTTTTGTACTAAAAAGGGCAAAATGGTCATTTTGTATTTTTACAGTATTTTATTCTTCAGGGTCTCATCTCGTAAAACAGACCCCACCATTGGACTCAGAACGTCCGAGATAATAAGTTTTGACTATTCATTAGTCTCATTTGGACTTCGTTTGACCTGTTTAGGGGAAAGGGCAATTTGGTCATTTTTGACATATTCAAGGGTCTTAAATTTTTCGGGACCTCATCTCGTGTCGAGGACCTCACCAATGGACTCAGGAGGTCCAAGATAGTAGGAATACATATATAACTTATCTTATTTGGACAACGGGCCATTTCGAAGTATTTAATTTAATTAATTTCATTTAATTAAATTAAATCTTGATTAAGCATAATATATATATATATATATATATATATATTATTTGTACATAATAGAACAGGTTGAATTGGATGGCACGCTGGCCAGCGTGCCATCTCCCTCCCCATACCACGCACGTTCGAATCTCACCAGGTGCGGTTGCACCTTTTAATTTTCGGATTTAATTAATTGTATAATATATATATTCTGTTCGCATATAGGGCACACGTGAGCGCGTGGCCGAGTGGAAAGGTCGTGCGTGGGCGCGTGGGGGTCAGGGGTTCGATACCCCGTAGCAGCAATCTTGCTTCTTTTCCTTTAATTTTCAACACGGTTTTATATATAACCGTATAAGCCCCTAAACGGCGTCGTCCCACTAATTCGGTGGCAAGCCCAGAGGCTGCCATGCGTCCGAGTCGACACGGAACCTTTAAAAGGCCGAGTCAACTCATCGTCTTCTTCCCCACTTTTTCCCCACAGTTGCCCTAATCCCTGGTTTCCATTTTTTCTATTTCGTGCCTTTTGGCTCAACTTTGTCTCTCTGTTTTTAATCCAAACCCTTCCCAAATCATTAAGGATTGGTTTGGCATTCGTTTGAGGGACCAAAACTGGTTCATTGGCTCGGTCCAAGTCGCGATAATCAGACCTGCAACCCGCAGTTTCATGCTCATTTCTTCACCATTTTTAGCGTGGTTTGGTGCGACGTGATCCTTATGGCCAGAGGGTTTGATTCCCATTCTTACAAATCAGTTTACAGGTCTAAAACAAGAACTGGGTTAAACGGCCAAAACCTGCAACTAGCGATTTGGTGGTCGATTCCAAGTTTTTAGGGTCGCGTATGTCGGTTTTGGAGATGTTAAAAGGGTCTAGTTTAAGTATAAAGCAACCAAAATAGGTTTGGTGTGGGTTGATTCAGACCCATCTCAGTCAAGGTCCTTCCATGGTGGGTTGTGTACGGTTTTAAGGTTTTAAACTGCCTTGGTCTCAGATTTTCATGCCTAATTAAATGACAAGATGTTTTAAGGTATATGCATGCGATCTAACTGACTCGACAATGTAAAAACAGTATCAAAACTTAAAACCAAGAATGGGGCAGTTTTGAGGTTATACCTCCAAACAGCAGCTTCTTCCTCCTTGTTCGTGGCTTAAACAGAGACCTCAGTGGTTTGGCTTGTTCCAACCATGTACTTCCAGTCCTCAGTTCTCTTCCCTTGCTCCTTCAATGGCCAACTCACAAGACCCGTATATATAGATATATATGAACACCACCGCATCTCTCTCTACTTTCTCTGGCCCCTTTCTTTGATCTATGACCTGTGCTCCACGGCCAAATGCAACCTTTGCATTATTTGGTTGGGAGACATGTTGTGCACTTATGTATATAATATATATATATATATCATATTATATATATATATATATATATAACACACTTTACACCTAGCCTACACACACACACCTCACATGGACTTGCACGGCTGATAGCAGCCTTTGCCCACTTGCCCATTTTCTTTCTTCTTTCCTTTTAATTTAATATACACATATATATATATTTATTATAATACATTATATAATATATATACATGTATAATTCATAATTATACATTTTTATACGTACCTATACGCCCATACATACACGTATATACTTAAACTCTGGGCCTGCATGAAAATACGTGAGTGCACGCTTTACGATGCGATGTCCCGGGGTGCTCGGGTGTTACCCAGTACCTGTTATGCATTTCAATCATTTACCATTTACAGTCATTCATTTCCATGAAATACCATGATATACCTTTCTTACCGTTCAAGTTACATATTTTAACCAACCTACCTCGGTATACGTGACGTATCCCAGGTCGGGATATTACAAGCATAGTCCATGAGACCACAGACAAGATATAAGTGATCAGGTAGTGTTTGTTGACAGCGCAGAGCTGCCAGAAGAGCTATGCAGACAGGAGGCGACGACCTGTGTCATTTGATGTTGGGGGACATGTGTTCCTCAATGTGGCCCCACGGCGAGGATTGAGGAGATTTGGGTGTAGTGGGAAGCTGTCACCGCGGTTTATAGGCCCGTTTGAGATCCTTGGTAAGGTTAGTGAGGTGCCTTATGAGCTAGCATTACCGCCACAGCTATCTGGGGTTCACGATGTCTTCCATGTGTCGATGCTGAGGAAGTACGAGCTTGAACCCTCACATGTACTAGACTGGCTAAGTTTTCAGTTGGAGGGCGATGCTTCTTATGATCAAAGAACCGTAGAGATATTGGACTCGAGAGACCAGGTTTTGCGAGGCACGACCATCCCTTTGGTCAAGGTTTGTTGGAACCATCATGGGGCCGAGGAGGCTACTTGGGAACGTGAGGCTGAGGTCCGTGCTAGGTATTCCGAGTTGTTTTGTTCATTGATGTATTTTGTTTTAAATTTCGGGATGAAATTTCTTTAAGGAGGGAAGGATGTAAGAATTTGAATTTTTGAAGCAAAATTTTTTATTTATTATTTTTTAAAATATGTGTGTATGCATAAAATGTGTATAAGTGGTGTGCTACATATGTGTATATGTATAGTGCATGGTATTGTATACTATGTATATGTGCATGTGATTAGGTATGTATATAATGTATAATATTGTGTGTTATATATATATATATGTACATGTGATTAGATATGTATATAGATATATGTTTGGGTGCCCAAGTGAGTGCAAGACAGCCTTTGTGTGGGCTGCCGTGTGTGTGTGTGTATTATAAGATATATATATATATATATATATATATATATATGCAAGGAAAACCAACAATGTCAATTTGCATTAAATGCAAAATGTGATGAACAGTAGAAGAGGTTAGAAAGGGGAGTGGGAAGAGAGAGAAAGGGGGAGAACCAAGAGAGGGCAGTGGTGTGATGTGTATATATGGATATGGATGTTAGGTGGAAAATCAGAAGGAAGGGATGGATAGACAGGCTGTAAGCATTTTGGGACCATAGAGAGATTCAGAAGTTGGAAAAGGGAAGCAGAACAAAAGAGGGAAGGGTCCGTAACAAGGAAAAATTAGAAAAATGTGAGTGATGGTTAGTTTCTGTTTTTAAATTTTAAGGGCATTATGTTTAGTTTGAATCTTAGTACCATGTTAAACATGAAATATGGTTTATTTTACAAAAAGAAACAATGAAAAGATTAAGAAATGGGGGAGAACTAGCTAGTTGCAGGTTCGGACAATAATGCAGGTCTTATAGTTTTTGTGTTTAAAACCTCGCTTGAATGTTGAGAAAATGATCCCTTTTGATGCAGAAACACGTTGGGGTTAAAATGGGACCCAAATAGTGACTTAACAGTCACAAAAATGAGAAGAAATGGCTGGCCAGAAAGTTAGCCGGAGGGGTTTTAGCCTCTATTCGTAATGACCTAGTGATGTAAATCCAAAACCGAGGTTGGGAAAGGAACCCCCTTGAAAAACCGAACAAAACCACATTTGAAAAACATTTAAAATTAGCTGGAATTGGGTTGTCGTCGCTGTAGATGGTGACGGAACCCTAGAGACCTTCACTGGAGTATCGAGGGGCACGATGAACAGTGTCCCCCTTTGCGATGTTGTTTGATGATAGTTGAGAATGAAGTTGCATCATTTTGGGAGTTCTGAGGTTTTAAATTTTAAACTTAAATTAAGCATGTTTAGTCATGAGGATAAGGAATCAAAATGGGTTTAAGGCGGAACTGGAGGATATCCTATCCTTGGATAGGACCGTTGTCCGTTGTTTAGCTCAGGAAAGAATTGAAAAAAAATTGCGCAAGGGCGCAGCCCTTACGACTTGAACCTAGGACCGGTTGGATGGGAGAGGCACGTGTGAGCCAATTGGGACGGGACAATCCCGTGCCCATTTTGGCATGAAATATATATATATATATATATATTATATTTTGATTCCATTTAATTAATTAAAAATTAATTTAATTAATTAAATGCCCCGAAATGGCCCGGAGCCCAAATTAGACAAGTCATATATGTATTCTGACTATCTTGGACCTCCTGAGACCAGCGGTGAGGTCCGTGACACGAGACGAGGTCCCAAAAATTAAAAGACTCGCAGTAGCATTAAAAATTGCCAAAATGCCTTTGAGTTAAAATGCAGTCAAATGAACTCCAATTTAAGTAAACAAATAGTAGAATTTTATTATCTCAACCATTCCAGACTCAATTGTGAAGTCCGATTTATGAAAAGAGGCCTCAGGATGTAAGGACCCGTAAAAGTACAAAATGACTGTTTTGCCCTTTTAGTACAAAAGTCCAAATTTAATTCCGCGAAAGCCTAAACTAACTTTCTTCGACTTTCCAGACTCAATGGAAGAGTTTATGTTAGTAAAATAGAAACTTATAAAATAAAGACATAAGATTTGATGAATAATATAATTCAAATAACAAACGAACTGAGTTATATTTCATGGTTTTAGGAACACTGAAAGGCAAAGAGAAGGTAGTCTGACCTTCTGCATTCTTACTGTTAGTTCTGCTACGCTACGAGTACGACTTCTTGGGTTGAGGCAACCCATCAGGTATGATGTTTTGCTAATGTAAGAGATGGGGTTAAGTTAGGGATATTTTATGGGTGAATTGATTGATTTAACTATTGTTTGCGAATTATTCTAATTATGATGACTTTGAATTGGTAGTATACGTGTTTTGTGTTTCTTACATTTTTGAGAATTGGTAAAGTGATGAATGCGATTGTAGCCATGTGATTAGATTGATGGTATGAGACATGCATCCATGTGGAATAAGTTGGTAAGTTAAATATAATTGTTGTTTTGAATGTGGAATATCATTGAAAGTATGCTTTATTAAGATTATGCTGTTGTGTGATAAATGCATGGCATATTAGCATAGGGTAAATTCCTTGGACACATGGTGTGAGTTGAGTACGCGGTGCTATGCATTATGAGGGTGTAGATCCTGTGGTGAAAAACTCAAAATTGGCTATTGCATTGGTACCTAAATCCATCGGAGGAAGGCCCATAAAGGGAATTGGTACTCTGGTCCATCGGGGCAAGGCCCGTGAAAGAGACATGGGTGTGGCATTGAGTGCATGGGTGTGTCATGCATACTTTCATTACATTATATTGGAAAGCATTTAGAGATAAATGTACACTTTGCACATGCCACGCCTTAATCTTGTTTCTTGCATTAGCATTACATTGTACCAGTAGTTGAGCTGACCCATTCGTGGGACACCATATTACAGATGACGCTCCAGAGACTTGAGACTTGAGGAAGTCTTAGAGCACGGAGGAGACATGAGTCATGGAGGCTTTGGGCCTGTGGGGCGTATTTTGATATTGTACAAGGGCATAAGCCCTAGACTATTTCATGTTTATTTGTATGTATGAGAACAACGGGCAAGGCCCCATGGATTAGTATTGAAACAGGAATTAGGTTAGTATTGAAATGCATGTGATTGCCCTTTTATTTCTTTATTATTTTATTGTCTTTTAGTCCCGTTACACTCACCCCCGAGTTCGTGGAAATTCGGGGCGTGACAGAGAGTGAGTGATAACATGAACTAATAAAATAAGAAAAAAAGCATAAAGCAAATAAGATAAGGAAAATAGTAGACTCGGGCCCATGAGGCGTCCTACGTATCCGTTCAGATAACGAAGTAAGAACTAACGTAGTTCTCCAATTTAATTGATTTTATCAAGAGTGATAGGATGAATTAAATTGGGAAAAATTGAAAAAATAGGGTTTTAGGCAGCGTACTTGATTATTTGGGGCTAATCAAACAATCTTTATCTTGAACTCCTTAATTTTGAACCATGGATTGTGTAGTATTTTGCCTTGAATGGATTAAAACTTTGGCTTGTGTAGAACAAAGCTTGTATAGAACCTTGACTTGTGTAGAACAAAGCTTCAAAAATATGAAAGTGAAATATAGAAGAGAGAGAATTATTACAACAACATTTGACTACTAATTTTTTATATCATTGATTGTGATGGCCAATGGGTCTTATTTATAAGAAAAAAGTAAAGAGGTTTTATCCAAGGGCTCACAATGAATCCTATTGATGGATGACAAAGATTAATGCATTATATGCAAGCAAATTAGATTAGGAAGTTATTTGGTGCACAAGAAAAAACAAATCCCTTAAAATAAGGAGGCTTGCTATGGAAATTATTGGGACAAGGAAAAGAATGGAAATTGGCAAGCTTTTTGTGCACAAATCTAGGCAAATCACTTGAAATAAGGAAGGGAGGAAAACAGGCAAATTTTGGGTGTACACCTATATTTACTATATCGCCCCTAATTCGGTAGAGAATTTAGGGACAAGGTAATTACAAAAATGCCACTAAGGCATAAAAAGTCAAAACTGTCTCTAAGGGCTAAAATTACCAAATTAACCCTACATGAGTAAAATGACATGAAAATTACATTTATAACTATGAATGACCAAAATAACCTATATGGGATAAGAATATGCTATAATTACCAAAGTGTCCTCAAAATGGCAAAATTTCACTAATATTACGAAAGTACCCTTGGAAGATGGAAAACTTTTAGTATTTACCAAACTACCCTAAATTGTAGAGAAACATTAAAAATTATCAAAATTTCCTTAGGACGTAATGACTAAAATACTTTCAATGGATGAAATGACCAAAATGCCCTTTATGGATGAAATAACTTAAATGCCGTCGGTGGACATAATGACCGAAATGCCCCTAATGGATGAAATTACCAAAATGCTATTAGTAGACATAATAACTGAAATGCCTCTGTGGATGAAATGACCAAAATACCCCTGATGGGCGAAATAACCAAAATGCCCTTGGTGGGCATAATGACCAAAATGCCCTCTGTGGGCAGAATGACCAAAATGCCCTTGGTGGGCATAATTACCGAAATGCCCTCTATGGGTGAAATGTGAAATTATTAAAATACCACTAAGATGGCAAAACTAACGCTATACAATCAAGGGTCTCAAAATAAAGTGTCTGCACTCGGTTGATTGAATGGCTTTTTACAAAGATTAACATCTACCCTCTGGACAAATTAGTCAAGTCCTTCAATCAACTGAATTATGATTCAGTCGACTGAATGATGAACTTAGTTGACTAATTTTGTTGATCTAGCATTTTCAAATTCAAATTTTAAGCAGATCCAAATGAGGGAAATGACAATTTTCAAATTCAAATGACTATATTATTTCAAGGCCTATAAATAGAGGTTGTTCGAAGCATTTATTTCCATCTTAACATACAAAAACTTGCTTTTACTTTCAAATCTCTCTATTGACTTTAGATCTCATTTATTTTTAGATTTAGATCTCAAAGTTTTCTCAGCTCTTAAATACTCAAAGCATTTATTGGTCAATCTTTAAAGAGTGAACTTACATTGTACCATTTAGCTTTTAAGAGGCCATTCTTTGGTAAAAACATTTGTATCATCTCATTGTGGTAGGAGTTGTCGGTAGGTGCTACCCAAGTGAGGCAAAATGGTATATTTTGCTAAGAAAGAGAGTGAGGAGCTCTTGTTGTAAAAGCTTGACCTCTACCTGCAAGGAGATCAAGATGATGGAAAAACTCAAGTGGGAATGCTTGAGTTAAGGACATTGGAAGTTTTCTAAACCTTGTAAATTGTTGTGTTTGCTCTTTGTTTCTCTACTCTTTACTTGCGCATTTCTAGCATTTATATTTAAAGTTCCAAAGAGTAGCCAATATTTGTAAAATACCCTATTCATCCCCGATTTAGGGTAAATATCTAGGCAGCAAATGGTATCAGAACCTCGTCTTTTATAAAATAGAGTTAACACTCTAAGTGAAAAGATGTGACAAATATTGTAAGAACTATCTTTGCCAAGGGGCAATTGACCAACATACATCCATTGTTTAGTGGGCAAAAATACATATATTGGAAGGCTAGGATGAAGATCTATCTTCCAGACTTAGACTATGAAATATGAAAGCTCATTGTTAATAGGCCTCATGTTTCTATGAATGATGAAAGCTCCACTAGCATTAATAAAGTTGTTAAGGGAGAAGGAGGATGGTATGAGAATGATCTCAAGCTCATTCAAATAAATGCTAAAGTCATGAGTAACTTATATTGTGCCTTAGATGCAAATGAGTTTAATAGAATCTCCACATGTGAATCCGAAAAAAAGAGATTTAGGATGTCGTGAAGTAATGGTAAGAAAGTTTTTATGCTATACTAACGTTGAAATGGTAAGAAAATTTTTTAGGTCTCTACCAAGAACATGGGAAGCTAAGGTAACGGTCACTGCTGCGACTTTAATATTGCAATCCCAAGTGCAGGATGTCACGAAGTAATAATACTCGGTGAGTCTGAGGTTGAACCACAGGGAACTTAAGATAATTGACAAAAATAAAAATTTAATAAAATCAAATATGTTTGCTTGGAGAAAATGGTTGGTTGATTGTTAAAACAAATGAAATAACTAAAAACAATATAGAAGAGTACTAAGGCATCAGAGATCCACAACAACAAACTTATGATAATTGTGTGTGATTCTCTTTTTATACTTAATTGAAATTCACACAAAAGGTGATCCCAATCGGAAGATGGAGTCGTGATTGTGAAAATATTATTATGTTTGGTTAATTCAAAACATGAAAACACTAGTTATTTGATTCACCGGAAATTCTAAGTATTTATTGTAACATCCTAACCTAATTAAGTGAAACAATTAACGATAATGACAATTATCATAAGTTAATTTGCTTATTAACCAAAGACAATTTTAATTAAGACTAGTAGTCAGTAAATAGGGAAGCAAAAGTATAATGAGAACAACTAATTCTAAAATTGGAGACAACTAATTTTGAGAATGAAAATTAATGCAAAGGGTCATAAATTGACAATGAGTTACGATTAGAGTTAATCAAGAATTAACACACGAGTAGCTATGGAAAATTGGTGCACGAAGTGCACTTGAGCAAGATTAGCGCGACACATGAACAAAGTGAATTTAATCAAAATTATTTCAATAATTATAATAGACTTTTGGAATAATTAAAGTACACTAAAATATACCAAGACAAGACTTGTAATGCATGGAATGAAGCATGCAAAAATCAAAGGTATTGCGAGAATTTCAAAAGACTTTTATGAGAATTAAAATAAAATTTTGAGAGTTCAAGAAATACACTAAGTATACAATATAATGCATGAAAATAGAAAATAGGGAGACTTGCATGCAGTCTTGGGAGCTACCCTAAGGAATTCAGTAGCTTAAACCAAGCAAGGAGGCCAACCATTTGAAGGTAAAACCCTTTAACCCAATTTCTCTCTCTAAGGAAAATGCCACTGCTTTGTGCAATTTAATGAAACTAATGTACATGCATGAGATTGTAATATATAGTAGGAGAAAATGGGGATGAAATTAGACAGTTTAGGCCTGAGAAACCCTAAGACACCATGGCCGAACCTAGGAAGAATTGTGTCATGAAGAAAACTTGATTAAAACTTAAAACAAATTGCATGGCTCAAAAGAGCATGAAATTTGGAGTGTTCTGCAATTTGAGCCATTAAAAATAGTTAAGAAACCATAGAAATACAATAGGTTACAATGAAGAGGAATAAAATTGAAAACCTAAATTGGAGTTTGTTTTAGTTGGTTTTGTGAATGGGAAAACAACCCTCAAGCTCCTAGAAACCCATAGGAAGAAAAAATGGGTAAAAACAATAGCGAAAACCCTTGGAAATAGGAAATGGAGACCTCATTAGAAAATTAGGAGTCACCGTGGCAACGATTGTAATCCCTATTTCGTGACTATAGACCCACCAAATTAAGAAACCAATTATAGAATTGGAATCCTCATCGAAAAGAGGTTCGAACCCCGTTGGTTTAGTCACTGGAAATGGTCGCCGACGGTTGCTAGTGCCGGAGAGGGTGACTAAAACCCTTGCCGGAGACTTGAGGAAGAAGGTATTGTGCGGGTCAGGTCTCGGGTCGGATTCAGGTCGGGTCCGAACCGAATTATTAAATGGGTTTGGGTTTTAATTGAAACAACGTTGTTTTGCCTAAAGAATTAAAAAATATATAAAAATAAGGTTGACATCATGTTGATGTTAGCATGACATCATGGATCGAACTGAACCGGTTGGTTCAGCTCTGTATAGGACCGGTTCACTTAAATAAGGACTAAACCAGATGGTTTAGGGTTTTTAAGTTTCAAAAATTATACTTTAAGCCCTGAACTATCATTTATTACACTGTGGCACAATGTTTTAAGAATTTATTCAGTTAGGCCCCTAGAAAAATATAAAATATTATATTTTAAATTCTAAAATTCTGAAAATTACAATAGTATCCCTGGATTTATTTCAAAAATTATACTTTAACCCCTGAACTATCATTTATTACACTGTGGCACAATGTTTTAAGAATTTATTCAGTTAGGCCCCTAGAAAAATATAAAATATTATATTTTAAATTCTAAAATTTTGGAAATTACAATAGTATCCCTAGATTTGAGGGAAATTATGAAAATACCCCTGAACATATGTAAAATACTAAAACGCCCTTATTAAGTGGAAAATACTTCATATTAGCATAAAATGAGTTAAGGAACGCCGAATCAAGATTTGTAAAAAACAAACTTATATTTTTTTGACACTCTGAACCCAATTATGGGCCCTGCTCTGGCAAATTAATTTTCTAAAGATATAAACGGACAAATTGGACTAATCTAAAAAATATCCCAAAGGCTAAATAAAGCTACCAAATGACCTCCGAAAATTATGAGGGTACTTACCCTAAGATTTTTTAACATTCCGAACTCAATGGTGGGGTCCATTTCACCAAAATAAGATAGCTAAAATATTGATATGCAAAACTGGCCTTTTTTAGGACACTTTTAAGGGTACAACGAGCTATCAAAAGAGGGTAAAAGAATTAATTAAGATATAACCTAATTTTTATAAGTCCATAGACTTAAAACACAACCCATAGGATTAAAAGATAACAGATCCATTAATAAAATCAGAATAAGCCCATGAGCAAAACTGAACTAAATAATGTTTCCTGATTTATAGGATTATCGAAGGGAAATGAGAAGGAGGTTTGAATTCTCTTAAAAGAAGGGGAAACTATTTTTGAGGTAAGTAAACCTGAACTCTAAAGTGTGGTGTTCCTTAGCTATGTCATAATTATGTTTCTCTCGATGTTGCCAATTTGTACTCTTTTATACACTTATCAGTTGTCTGATTTCCACAATTTAACACTTGTACTTCCTTATGGATATATTGAGATTCTAATTACCAATATCTTGATGTGATTGCTTATACATTGCTATAACCCTTGATTTGGATATTGGAAAACTATTGTATTTCTCACTTGCTGTGAACTTGAAATTCTGTGTATATGTACATTCCTTGTAAAGTTCATCTGATTATGACATCACTATAAGTGCCGGAGTTGTGTCTGCCACAACGCCCATCCTGATTTTTTAGATGCTGATGACCTATGGGTCAGTGCTTGGGAATAATACCCAACACTTAGTCCAATGAGGACATGATTATTTGAAAAGAGTTCTTGGTGCTATTTAGGAAAACCCAGAGATGACGGGTGAACCTGAATGAGTGCTATTTAGGAGTTATAATACCTTGACCCAAATTGTAATTGAGCCCACAAGGCCTTATATTACGACAATGAAATACACGGTTTGAATTTTCAATAACTTCAAAAATAGGGACGATGCTCGGGCAAACGCATATTGAAAATAATAATAATAATAATAATAATAATAATAATAATAAAAGCTCAAACAAATAGGTAAAATAAAATAAAAATAAAAATAAAAAGGGAAGAAAACAAAATTTAAAATAAATAATAAAAAAGAACTAGTGAGAAATAAACAAGGGAAAATTGAAATATATATATACATGTATATATTTATATATAGATATATAACTATGTCTATGTGAAGATCAGTTACAATATGTAACTGATTAAAAAGGGGGAGCGTTATGGGTGCGGGGAAGTGGATGGCCAGTTATGGGCGCAAGGAAGTGAATGGCCAAAGGAGAGATAGAGAGAAGGGGAAAGGTTAAGGAAAGCGGTTTTTAAATTGAAGGCATGCCAGGCATGCGTTAGAATTAGAAAAAAAAAAAAAAGAAAAAGCAGAGAAGAAAGAAAGCAGAGCAAGGGCGCAAACAGGGTGGTGCGGCACACGAAGTAGGAAGAAAAAAAAAGAAAGAATAAGGAAGGAAGAAGCAGAAGGTGGATTAGTGGAAGAGAAGAGAAGAAAAATAGCGGCAAAGAAGGAGGAGCCGAACCGTTCAGAGGCGTGCAATGGGGAAAAAATGGGTAAAGAACTGAGCTTTCTGTTCTTCAATTTTTAGAAGCATGAATGAAAAATTTAATTTTGGGATCTTATTAAGCATGGAATTGGGTTTATATTGTAATTTGAATCAAGAGAAACGATCAAGAAACGAGTGAGAAAACAAAATTTATAGGGAAGGAATCAAGATCGAGTTGGGTAATTTTAATACATTTAACTTGGTTCAAACAATGGGGGATTATTCCTAAGAGGTGCAGAAATCGAATGGGAGGAAAAATGGCCAAAATCGGAGAAGAAAAGAGTAGAAAATGGAGGAGAAAAGGGCTGGACGAAAAATCGTATAGCTTTGGTAGAGCTTCGATTTTCCCTATTTTACTGGAGATCCGGCACTCCGATCGAAAAACCGAGGGTAGATTTGAGTTGCCTATGAGGCATAGGTTCAGACCCAGTGGAAACCGCTAGAAAATCAGTCGCTGACAAGTCGCCGTTGACGAAAAAGATGACCGACCATAGCGTGGGGAAAGTGCTGCGCGACTAGGTTTTTGTGTCTTGATTTGGGCCAAACCGGGTCAGGTCCGACCCGACCCACCCATTTAGAGGGCTGCCCAACACTATTGATTGATGGGTCAAGTTTTAAATTTAAGTTTGGGGGGTGTTTGGTTGTGAAGGAGAAGCTATCCATTGTTTGGCTTACAATTGTATAAGAAATGAAAAAAATTGTATGGGCAGAGACTTGAACCTATGACCAAGGGGGAAGGGTGAGAAGAATGGACCACAGTGCCACAAAGGCACATGTGGTCTGTTTGGGCTCAAATATTGTATGTATTAGCTACACTTAATTAATTTAATAAAGTAGTTTAAATTAATTAATTTCAAATTAAATTCTGACTCGTGAATTAGTCGATTGAATAATGAAAATTTACTGTTTTGGATCTTCTGGATTCAATGGTGAGGTCCGTTTCCAGAGACGGAGTCCCAAAAAATAAAATACCCGTAGAAATGCCAAAATGACCAAAATGCCCCTAAGTCAAACGTGAGTCAAACGGATTCCGATTGAATTAATTAAATAGTGAATTTTTATTATTTCAAACCTTCTGGACTCAACGGTGAAGTCCGAATTGTGAAAACAAAACCCAAAAAATAGAGATACATAAAAGCCCATTTTACCCTTGGGTAAATTAAATCAAAATAGAAGTCGTAAAAGTATAAATTAATAAAAGAGATATTTAGAGTAGCGAGGTATAAATTTGATAAATGAAATTTAAGCTGAAATGTGTTTACTGATATATAGGAGACTCGAAAGGAAAAGGGAAGGTCACGGAATACTAAGACGTATTGATAATGTAAGTGAATTCCTATATCTTATACGTGGTTTTTCAAGCCATGATCTTTCTATTACTGCCAAAGCTTGTACTCATGTATATATATCCACTGTTATTATTCCCACCTTGGATATTGTTCTATCTGGTGGATGCCTATTGATTGATATCTCATGATTTGATTCATTGTAATGATGCCTATCATTATATGCTTACGTCATGTTATTTCATACCTTATACACGATAGAATCTTGATTTATAATTGAATGTTGAGACTGTGAATGGACAAATGATGATGAGGGTGTTTTTATCGATTGATAGGACCTACGGGTCGATTGACAGGACCTACGGGTCATTTGACAGGATTGACAGGACCCTTGGGTCGATTGATAGGACCTTCGGGTCGATTGACAAGATCGACAGGACCTTTGGGTCAATTGACAGGATCTACGAGTCGATTGACGGGACGTACGGGTCGAATCTGTAATCGGACATATGATGATAGGGGTTTTCTTACATATGGAGTTACGAGGGCAATTTATATGCATTGATGTTAACTGTTCACTCATTAATTGTATTTGACTATGACCATTTTATTGTGGCAGTACTCATGTCGATTGTGATTATTGTGCCTTATCCATATTCATGCTACATCGTTACTCACAATTATTATTGTACCTTATTGTTTATTGGCCATTGTGGCATTTTACTGTTAATTGAAATCGTTGTCATGACTGACTATCATGTTACCTTTGAATTCATGCTTTCCTATGTAATCCCTAACCCGTATTTGAGATAGGCTTTTACTTACTAAGCTTTGTTAGCTCACTCCACTTACTAATTTTTCAGGTGAGAATGCTATAGAACTACAGTAGGAGATCGGGAGCTTAAGGAGACAGTTGAGTAGCATGATAGTAGTGAATGAAGTCTCTCCCATGTAATCATCACTTAAGAGTGGTTCATGTTTAGTGTATTGTGAGTTTTAATTTCAGTCTTTGAGCAACATTTGTAATAAGGCTTCCGCACTTTAATGTTATGGTTAAATTGCTTATTGTTATCACTGGTAAAAGAATGAAAAAAGTAAGGACGACCAATGGGCCTGCCCCACGACACGAGATTCGCATAGGGTGGGTTTCGGGTCATGACAGGGGTAATAGGACCCTATTTGATGATATCATCTATTAGACTCATTATTCATGTATTACATATCTTATGCTGTGATCATAATCTGATGACGTACTTTTTGATTTGTGGATATGCTTTTCGAGCTTATCTTGTATTCGATTGGATATCTTGTGATTCTTGGCAATTGGTTATTATATGTGCTAAATCCCTATTGTTGTCTGGATAAATTGCTTACATTGCCTTATTCAAGCTGTTTGAGATGTGCCTTTTGACCCAAGGGTCATCCTTAGTGATTTATTTTCTCTTGTGATTGACTATTTTACTATATCCTTTCGCTTGCCATTGTTTGCATTCTGTTACCTAAACTAACCTTGACTTATGCCAAAGCGAGGGAATTTACTTATTGAGCTAAGTTAGCTCACTCCAGATTTATATCATTTTTTTTCAGGAAAGGACGTTGTAGGAGGACCATAAGGTGTTCACTACTAGTAGGCGTCACATTTTTTCTCATGGACCTGTCTTCTGCATGTAATGATCGATTCTTTTTGTTATAAATTGTAATTAGACTAAGTATGTTGTGTTGGGTTCGTAACCTCAGCGAAAGCGATTTCAAAAATCTATTTGGATCTTTTTCTTTACATGAATCATACAATCTTGAAAAGAGGGCTTAGAATTACCTTGTTCTCGATAATCTTGATTGTTGAAGAAAACTTCTTGAAAAGATTGATGCAATCTTCCTTCTCTTTCTCCTCTAGGTCTTTTCCTCTTTTCCCTTAGGCAAACCGTATCGCAAGAGAGTGGGCTGCCTCTTATTTTTGTCTAGCATAAAAACTTATGATAAACGACTCCCTACATATCATATATATAAGGCTTAATTAGGGCAAGAGAAGGGATCTAGTGGGTCCCACAAAGTTAGCTTCCAATTAGTCAATTAAATCTTAATTATCTCATAATTTAATTGACTAATTAATTTCAATTAACTCAACTATATAATTGAAATTAATTGAAATTGCACTTTAACTTAGTAGAATAGAGTAAACCCATATACACTATACTTTTGCAATTGGCCCCTCTACATGGATACTAATAATTGGGGTTCCATATTATACTGCCAAATTAATTCTCTGATTATTTTAAAAACCTAATTCAATAATTATTAATCACTTGCAATTGGTCATCATTTCAATAAATAATTTACTGAAAAGACCAGATCCGGATTTCAGTGATTAACTCATTGAATTAGCACAAAGGTGATATCCATCTCTCTAATATATAGAGTGTAGATTCTATCTTGAGAATATGTGTTCCCATAGTCTAAATAATGACTTTCCAAGATACTGAGGTGTTGATCTAAAAAACCTCACTCATTGGTAACTCAAAGTCATCACTATTCAGAACTTGAGTTCACCATCCTCTCAAGACTAAGCACTTATTGCGAATAGTGAATAAGAAACTTATTAAAGGTGACAGTTCCAAATGATGCGTTTCTTATAGTGATCTAGTTCAGTGTATTCCCAATACACCAATAAAGTAACCTAGATTCTACTATTCTGATGGTTGAGATAAACCGCCTTATCACATAAAGGTTAACTGTATTAAAGCTTTATAGCTAATATGTCCAGTCATATCAATAGCCCTGAACAATTCTAAAATTGCCTATATAAGCAGTTCATATCTCCTGTGTATAAATCTCATTTATACACTCCTAATGACAATTCAAGGACTAATCATCCAAACATATGGTAATATAAAACTCAATAATAAATTAAATTTATTACATAATAATAAAATATCTTGGATATGAGGGCACACATTCTAACAAACTCCCACTTGCACTCATATCCATTCTACATAACATCTGACACCTATCCTATCCATATGAAGCTCGAAACTTTTAGAAGGTAGAGCCTTAGTGAAAGAATCTACAAGATTGTTCGCAGATGCAACCTTGGTGACAATAATGTCTCCGCGCTGAACGATCTCTCTGATAAGGTGATACTGGCACTCTATGTGCTTTCCACCCTTGTGGTTTCTTGGCTCCTTGGATTGAGCTACAACTTCACTCTTGTCACAATAAAAGACCATAGGCAACTGAAACTGTGGTACCACTCCTAGTTCGGAAAGGAACTTCTTGAGCCAAGCTGCTTCCTTAGCTGCTTTAGAGGCAGCTACATATTCTGCTTCAGTGGTTGAGTCAACAATACACTATCGCTTGACACTCCTCCAACTGATAGCTCCATCACCAAGAGTAAACACATATCCTGAGGTTGACTTTCTATAGTCCTAATTTAACATAAAGTCAGAGTCTGTGTAGCCAACTAGAACTAGATCACCACCCCCGTATTTCAACATATAATCTCTAATCCTTCTTAAGTACTTGAGTATATGTTTCATGGTAGTCCAATAATTTGGTCCTGGATTAGATTGATATCTGCTGACCATGCCCACTGCAAAACAAATATCTGGTCTAATGCAAAGCAAAGCATACAAAAGGCTTCCTATAGTTGAAGCATAAGGAACCGCCTTCATGCATTCCTCTTCCTCAAGTGTCTCAGGACACTGATTCTTGGATAGAGGTACTGCATGCCTAAAAGGCAATAAGCCTTTCTTAGAGTTATGCATTGCAAACTTGACAAAAAATTTTGTCTATATATGCAGCTTGAGATAAGCCTAACATTTTGTTCTTCCAATCTCGCAAAATCTTAATCCCGAGGATGTAACTGGCTTCTCCCAAGTCCTTCATCTCGAATTGATTTGCTAGCCAAACCTTTATCGTAGACAACACCCCTACATCATTCCCAATGAGTAGTATATCATCTACATACATAACTAGGAACATCACCACACTTCCTTCATTCTTTTCATACACACAAGGTTCATCTAGGTTTTGATAAAAACCAAATGACTTGATTGCCTGATCAAATCGGATGTTCCAACTTCGGGAAGTTTGTTTAAGTCTATAAATGGAATTATGCGGCTTACATACCATATGCTTTTGGCCCTTAGTTATGAAACCATCTGATTGCATCATATAGATGTCTTTCTCAAGATAGCCATTCAAGAATGCTGTCTTGACATCCACTTGCCAAATCTCATAATCAAAATGAGCTGCAATGGATAAGAGAATTCGAATAGACTTAAACATAGCAACTGGTGAAAAAGTTTCCTCATAATCGATACCCTCTTTTTGAGTAAACCCTTTCGTCACCAGTCTAGCTTTAAAAGTCTCAACTAATCCATCGGGTCCTCTCTTTCTCTTATAGATCCACTTACAACCAATTGGTTTAAATTGGCAGGGGGTTCCACAAGTTCCCAAACTTGATTAGAATACATAGATTCCATCTCAACTTTCATAGCATTTTGCCAAAGTCCAGAATCTTTATCAGAGATTGCCTCATCGTAGCTACTGGGATCTAAAACATGTTCATGTTAGACAGACTCTCCTAAGAACATGTACCTATCAGGTGACTTGACAGTCCTCCCACTACGATGTGGCTCCGGTGTAATAGAAGATGTTGGAATAGAGGCATCTAGTCCATGATTATCATTTGGCTGAGGAATAGAAGAAGCATCTGATGTTTTTTCTAAGGTGATCTTACTCTTGGGCTTCTGATGTGTGCCCTCATATCCAAGACATTTCATTATTATTTAATAGATTTAATTTATTATTGAGCTTCACTCCTAGCCTTAGTCAAAGTTTTAGAAACTCATTACAAACTTAAAATTAAAAGAAAATACAATAAATAAATTGAACATGATGAAGAATCTGTCTATGTTCCGTGAATATCACTTTATGATAAGAGGTCCCCTTCTTCACTTTTTGTTCATAGCCCTCTCTCAAGTCCCCCTTATCAAGTCTTATAAAAGTCTCCAAGAAAATATGATTATGGAGATCCATTAGGTATAGGAGACATTCAACTAGATCTTCGCTAGATTTTTAGGCTTCTTTTCGGAGCCCAATTTACTATAGTAAACGTCCAAAATTGGAAAACAATATTTTAGGAAGAATTGTAGCCCATTATGTTATCTTTCCAACCCAAGTTATTTCATACCAAACCGAGTTCGCATCTCAAATATATGGTCACAATACCATGTAGTGGTCAAACTGCGTCCAAGTATGGTAGGCACTACAGCGGTAGACAATTTCAGACTATATTTGAGCCTCCAAACGTTCGAATTAGACTTTTTCCATGAGATAAAACTTTGTAGAAATTTGAATTATCTTTCCAACGCCCTAAAGAACAACTCAATTTGATATCGGAATTGAAAGATATTATTTTTTTACTTTAATTGACCAAAAATGATCTTAGATCCACTTTGAATTATTTTTCATGGCTCTAATGGGTCCAAATATCATCTTTTGGCACAAAATTATGATCGGCCTGCAAAAGACTACAAATGCATCAATTACACTAAATTTAATTTATTTTATTAACTAAAAATATAAACTAAGGGGTAATATAAATGATTATTTAGTGATTATCACACCCCCCAACTTACACTTTACTAGTCCTCAAGCAAAGTAAAATAAAACAAACCAAAATGAAATAAATAAATAAATAATAAAAATAAAAATAACTAACTACTCTATTTTTGCAAGAAGTCACGATTGCATTTAGCATATGCAATAAGCCTTTAAACCCCTAGCTCATACTAGTGGACGAGTTGTAATTTCGTGAGGGTTTCCAGTGATGATACCCACAAATATCTTAGTGTAAAAAAATACTAACCATTATTTTGAATTCAAGTAATATTTCACCAAGTAGCCAATTAAACTTGATTCAAATCAAAGCTTTTATCTTATTAAAAAAATTAAACAAATGAATACCACATTTTCTTAGACAACTCGTAAAGTTTAATCTACTTATATTCAAATAAAAAATCATCACAAGCTCCTTCAATGTAAAATGAATTTTCACACAAAGCATGGGCCACAACTCAACTTTAATGTACATATTATCAACATTCCTCGATATATCAAAATTTTCATTGTAAAGTAAACCACGACTTTAGCTCAAAATGCACACTTTTATTTATTACATGTGACTATGCAATGCTTGAGTCCCTTAAGCTTTCTAATTAATCCATATAATGAGTGTTAGGCCAATGGTTCTCAAACTAGTTGGTTTTAGGGCACTAGGTGTGGAGACACCCGTACGGGCTTACTAGCTCAAATTAAAAAGGCTACGAACCCAAACTAGTCAGCAAGAAAAAAAGAAGAAGACTTCTCACTGTTTGACGTGAACACTCATTGCTTAGCGAGGCAAAAGGTCCAGTTACTAGGTGAGTAGTTATTCTTTTTTTTTGTTGAGAACTGTTATGCCAATGACACTTGATCGACAACTCATTCAACTCATTAGGAATTATCAATAATATGCACACCAATTTTAAATTTGTAAGCTTCACACAACGTGCTAATATGCTCATGTCATGAAGTATACAAATGATAAATCTTTATGCAAACATAAGTACAAAGAACTAAACTAGGATTGCTAACCTAATGACATGTGTTCAAAAAATTATTTTCATCAATAATATGAAAATAAGATTCAAAAATCAATCCATATCCAACTAATTATTTAAATGAGTATTATTCAACTTTAAATTCATGGTATAGAGGCTTCTATTCTTCTTCTTTTTTTTTTTTTTTTAATGTGACTATTGAGATCTCATGTTTTGACATTACTCACCCCCAAACTTAAATGTCACATTGTCCTTAATGTAAGTAAAAGAAAGAAAATAGGAAATAAAATAAAAATTACCTTAAAATGAAAGGAAAAATCCTAAAAATGATGTTCCTGCAATTGGTTAGAATGCTAGAAAAAAATAGAAAGAAAAAGAATGTAAAAAAAAAAATGATAAAAACTAGCTACCTCAAGAATCTTGGTATATTGGGTCCTCCAAATCAATGAACTCAATCTCATGTGAAAATTTTTCCAAAAATGGTTTAAGACATTGTCCATTCACTTTAAAAATGTTACCATTCTTCGAATTCTCAATTTCAACAACTCAGTGAAAAAAAAAACATTTTTAATAACAAATGGCCATATCCATCTAAATCACAACTTTCTAGGAAACAAGTGCAATCGAGAATTGTACAAGAGAACTTTCTACGATGGCTCAAAAGATTTTCTCAAAATCTGCTTGTCATGAAAAACTTTCATTTTCTCTTTGTAAATTCTTGAATTTTCACAAGCATCTCTTCGAATTTCTTCCAACTCATTCATTTGCAATTTTCTAAAGCACTAGCTTTATTCATATTAAAATTAAACATCTTGATGGCCCAATATGCTTTATGTTCTAGTTCCACAAGCAAGTGACAAGTTTTCCCATAGACAAGTCTATAAGGAGACATACCAATTGGGGTTTTCTAAGCAGTATGGTATGCCCAAAGTGCATCAGTTAGTCTTAAAGACAAATCCTTATGATCTAGGTTAACCATTTTTTTCCAAAATTTGTCTGATTTCTCGATTAGCTAGTTCAACTTGTCCACTTGTCTGCGGGTGATACAAGGTTTCAACTTTATGTGTTATGGCATATTTTTTCATCAAAGACTCAAAAGGTTGGTTACAAAAGTGCAATCTCCCATCACTTATGATGGCCCGAGGTATTCCAAACCTTGACAATACATTTTCCCTTAAAAAATAACTTGTGATCATTGTTTTTGCAAGGAATTGCCTCAATCCATTTAGAAACATAATCAATTGCAACAAGAATATAAAGTTGTCCAAAAGAATGAGGACATGGGCCCATGAAGTCTATACCGCAACAATCGAATATTTCAATAACCAAAATTAGGTGTAAAGACATCATGTTACGTTGAGTAATTCCTCATAAATTTTGGCATCGCTCACATGTTTTGCAGAAGTGATGAATATCTTTGAAAATGGTAGGCTAATAAAATCCACACTGCAAAATTTTTGTAGCGGTTTTTCATGAAGAAAAATGGCCATTACAAGCCTTAGAGTGGCAAAAGAAAATGATGTTATGTATTTCAGTATCTATGATACATCTCTTAATGATTTGGTCAGGACAATACTTAAACAAGTATGGATCATCATAAAAGAAACTCTGAACCTCAAACAAAAATCTCTTCTTATCTTATGCGCTCCAATGTGGTGGGATTTTTCCTGTAACAAGAAAATTTACAATATCAGCAAACCAAGGCAAAGCAGACATAGAAAAAAGTTGCTCATCAAGGAAAGTGTCCTTGATTGGCATGGAATCTAAAAAAGAATCAAAGATAAATCTAGATAAATGATTTGCCTCCACATTTTCTAATCCCTTTTTGTTTTTGGTCATAATGTTGAACTTTGAAGTAAAAGGATCCACCTAATCAATTGTGGCTTAGCATCTTTCTTTGTGAGATTGTACTTTAATGCTGCATGGTCAGTGAAAACAACAATAGATGAACCAACTAAATAGAAATGAGATTTGTCAAGAGCAACTATTACTGCAAGTAATTCCTTTTTAGTCATGGAATAATTCATTTGAGAAATATCTAAGGTTTTAGTTGCGTAGTATACAACATAAGGTTTCTTGTCCTTATGTTGCCCCAACATAGCCCCAAGTGCATAATCACTAGCATCACACATTATTTCAAAGGGCAATGACCAATTAGGTGGCTGCATAATAGGAGTAAAAGTAAGCATGCATTTTAGCTTTTTAAAGGCATCTTCATAAACCTTACCCCATTCAAATGGAGTGTCTTTTGATAGGAGGTTACACAATGGTTTAGTTATGGAACTAAAATCTTTAATAAACCTCCTATAAAATCCAGCATGTCCCAAGAATGATTTAACATCCTTAATGGTCTTTGGTGTGGGTCAATTGGCAATCAATTCAATTTTTGATTTGTCCATTTCTATTCCTTTAGAATAAACAATATGTTCAAGCACAATCTCTTTTGAGACCATGAAATGACATTTCTCCCAATTTAATAGAAGGTCATTTTCTTCAAATCTTGCCAATACTGCCTATAAATTAGATAAAAAATCATCAAATGAGTCACCAAAGACAGAAAAATCATCCATAAAAACTTCAAGAAAATACTTTACCATGTCACTAAAAATGCTAAGCATGCATCTCTGAAATGTGGCGGAAGCATTATACAATCCAAATGGCATCCTTTAAAATTCAAAGGTACCAAAAAGACATGTAAAAGTAGTTTTCTCTTAGTCTTTGGGTGCAATCTCAATTTGATAATACCCAGAATATCAATCTAGAAAGTAATAGAATGCATGACCAGCCATTTTCTCTAAAATTCGGTCCAAAAAGGGTAGTGGGAAAGGGTCTTTCCTAGTGACAAAATTAAGTTTTCTGTAGTCAATGCACATGCGCCAACCCATGGTAACACGAGTTGGGATCAATTCATTATTCTCATTCTTGACTACGGTAACTCTAGATTTCTTGGGCACTACTTGTGTAAGACTCACCCATTTACTATCGGCTATGTGGTAAATGATTCCCACATCTAATAGTTTCAACACTTCATATCTTACGACCTTTTTCATGGTAGGATTCAACCTACATTGCATTTCCCTAGATGGTTTAGCATTTTCCTCCAAATAAATCTGATGGGTACACATTAAAGGACTAATTCCCCTAATGTTAGCAATGTTCCACCCTATAGCTCCATTGTGTGCTTTCAAAACTTTAAGCAACTTACCTTCTTGCGATGTGTCAAGTTAGAATATATTACAACTTGAAAAGTCTCCATAGGTCCCAAAAATGCATACTTGAGATCCTTAAGTAAGGGCTTCAAGTCTAATTTAGGCACTTCCTCGCTTAATGGTAATGATTTAAGCTCTCGAGGTGATAGCTCCTCAAACTTTGGCTTCCATTTGTAAACCTCCAATTCCCATGTAGAATCAAGTAAATAATATAAATATGCAGTTTTGAATTCTCTGTCAAACTCAAAATCATGAGAATTAACTAAACAAGCTTCTAAAGGATCGAAGAAACATGAGACATTAAATTGATCTTGTACAAGTGTCTCAATTAAATCAACTTCATGAACGTTATCATTATCACTTGGTTGTTTGCACATATTAAAAATGTTCAACTCGACGGTCATGTTTCCAAAAGACAATTTCAGGATACCATTCCTACAATTTATCAAAGCATTGGAAGTTACAAGGAATGGGCGGCCTAAAATCACAGGAATTTGAGAATTAGCATTCAAAATAGGTTGTGTGTCCAAAACAATGAAATCATCAGGAAAGTAGAATTTGTCAACTTGGACCAACACATCTCAACTACTCTCTTTGGAATTTTCACAGAACTATCTACAAGCTAGAGAATGATTGTGGCTGGTTTTAGCTTACCTAGACCTAATTGTTTGTACACTGAACATGGAAACAAATTCACACTTGCCCCAAGGTCAAGCAAAGTTTTCTCAATTTCAAAATTGCCAATGACACATGAAATGGTGGGACAACCGGGATCTTTGTACTTAGGTGGAGTGTTATTTTGAATTATGGAGCTCACTTGTTTAGTCAAAAATGCATTTTTTTTGTACATTTAGCTTACGCTTAATTGTACATAAATCTTTCAAAAACTTGGCATAAGAAGGTATTTTCTTGATTGCATCCAACAAAGGGATGTTAATTTTCACTTGTTTAAAGATCTCAAAATTTTTTGAATTTTGGTTCAATCTTTGGGGTGGAAGAAATCTTTGAGGAAAAAGAGTTGGGATGGGACATTGCAATGCTTCACTTGATTTTAGATCACTAAGTTCGTCATTCTCCTTTGATTTAGAAGACTCTTCACACTTTTGGCCTTTGGTTGAAATGGTCTTATCAACAACTTTTTCAATGCAGAAAGTTGTGATAGACTTGAGTTGCTCAAGTTTTGTGTCAGCCAAAGTAGACTCACTTACAACAAATTGAACTTTGGGGTTGGGTTGTGTTTGGGATGTAAAATTACCTTTTTCTTGAATGCTCAATGAAGAGGCCAATTTAGTAAGCGTGGATTTGATGTCATTAGTGGCTTCGGAGGGCTGATTATTTATGGTGGCTCGACTTTACATGAATTGTTGCAAAGTATCTTCAAGGCTCCTTTTTGGTAGGGGATTATAAGGAACAAAATTGGAAGGGCCTTGAGGAGGTGCTGCAACTATATTATTATTCCTCAAATTGAAATTTGGGTGATTCATCTAACCTGGGTTGTAAGTCTCAGAATAAGGAGAAAAATATTTTTTTATTTATATCTATGAAATTTGCTTAATCGTGCAACACCTTATTGAAAGTGGGGATGGTTGGACATTCATTTGTTGTGTGTCCCACGATCTCACAAATACCACAAACATCTTTCATTTTAGGTATGGTCGTGATTTCACTAACTTTCCTTAATTCCATGACCTCTATTTTTCTTGGTCAAACTAGCAATTCTTGCATTCAAATCATCTTCCTCCCTAAGTTGGTACCTACCACCTTTAGATGAAGTGGTAGAAGGCTTAAACTTCGCTAATGGATCTGTTGTGTCCCAAGATTGGGCATTTTCAGCTAAGAGGTTAAAATAGTCAAAAGCCTCATCAGGGTCTTTGTTCAAAAATTCACCATTACACATGGTTTCTACGAATTAGCGCATTCGAGGAGTTAACCTTTCGTAGAAAAAACTGATTATGCACCAAGTTTCGTAGCCATGATATGGGCAAGAATTTAATAAATCCTTAAAACGTTCCCAACATTGATAAAAAGTCTCATTTTTCTTTTATGAAAAATTCATGATTTGTCTTTTAAGAACATTTGTCCTATGAATTGGAAAAAACTTTTTCAAAAACTCTGTTTGCATTTCTTGCCATGTACCAATGGATCTAGGTCTCAAGGATTTAAGCCAAGTTTTCGCTTTCTCCTTGATAGAGAAAGGGAACAATTTCAACCTAATAGTCTCTTCACTATAGGTTTGGTCATGAAAAGTGGCACAGACTTCCTCAAACTGTTTGATATGCAAATAGGGATTTTCAGAATCTAAGCCATGAAATTTAGGAAGTAATGCAATCATGCCCGACTTAAAATTGAAATTATTAGCATTTAAAGGAAAAAGAATACAGGATGGTGCACTATTCCTAGTAGGCTGCAAGTATTCTTTCAAACTTTTCAAGGGTTGCAATTCTTCCCTTTGAACTTCATTGGGTTGAGCTACATGATGTGGATCATTATTACCTTCATTCTCCATGATGCAAGTGTGTGAATAATTAGAAGATGAATTGGAACCAAAATGATTACCTTTCACTAATCGTCCATTATTATCATAGAACCAATGACGTATGCACTAAGTAAGATGAGTAAAAAATTTAACAAGAATAAGTAGTCAACTAAAATACTACAAAAAAAAAATAAATAAATAAACAGAAGAGTAGGCAGTAGAACCAACTATGAATAAAAGAAAAAAAAACTATATTATGATTTTTTTTTTTTACTATGAATTTAATGTAGGGTGCAATTGTGCTAACCAGCTCCCTGGCAACGGTGCCAAAAACTTGCTGCGACTTTAATATTGCAATCCTAAGTGCAGGATGTTGTGAAGTAATAATACTCGATGAGTCCGAGGTCAAACCATAGGGAACTTAGGACAATTGACAAAAACAAAAATTTAATAAAATCAAATATGTTTGATTGGAGAAAATGGTTGGTTAATTGCTAAAACAAATGAAATAACTAAAAATAATATAGAAGAGTACTAAGGCATTAGAAATACACAACAACAAACTTATGATAATTGTGTGATTCTCTTTTTATATCAATTGAAATTCACATAAAGGTGATCCCAATCAGAAGATGGAGCCGTAATTATGAAAATACTATTATGTTTGGTTAATTCAAAACATTACAACACTAGTTATTTGATTAATAGGGAATTTTAACTATTTATCGTGCCCTGAGTCTACAATAAATCAAAGAATTATACAGAATAAAGAAACTTTACTAACACTTGAATTAAACCCAAAAATATTAAATCTTGGATAAAGAGCATTGGCGAATCACACAACAAAATGAGATGGTTGTTGTTGCTTCACTCCTAGCCTTAGTCGGAGTTTTAGAAACTCATTACAAACTTAAAATCAAAAGAAAACACAATAAATAAATTGAACATGATGAAGAATCTCTCTTTGTTACGTGAATATCACTATATGATGAGAGGTCCTCTTCTTCACTTTTTGTTCATAGCCCTCTCTCAATTCCCCTATATCAAGGCTTATATAAGTTTCCAAGAAAATATGATTCTGGAGATCCATTACGTATAGGAAACATTCAGGTAGATTTTTTCCAGACTTTTAGGCTTCTATTCGGAGCCCAATTGATTATAGTAAACGTCCAAAATTAGATAATTATGTTTCAGGAAGAATTGTAGCCCTTTATGTTAGCTTTCTAGCCCAAGTTGTTTCATACCAAACCGAGTTCATATCTAAATGATATGGTTAAAATACCGTTCAATGGTCAAACCGCATCCAAGTATGGCAGCACCACACCAGCAAAAACGTTAGGACCATATTTGAGCCTTCAAACATTCGAATTAGACTTTTTCCATGAGACATAACTTTGTAGAAATCTGAATTATCTTTCCAATGCCACAAAGATCAACTCAATCTGATATTGAAGTTGAAAGATATGATATTGTTACTTTAACTGGCCAAAAATGATCTTAGATCCACTCCGAATTATTTTTCATGGCTTTAATGGGTCCAAATATCATCTTTTGGCACAAAATTATCACCGGCCTAGAAAAGACTAAAAATGCATCAATTACACTAAATTTAATATATTTTATCAACTAAAAATATAAATTAAGGGGTAATATAGATGATTATTAGTCACTCAAGAAGCAAAAGATCTCAACAAGCTAAACCTTGAAACACTTTTTGGATCTCTCATGACTCATGAGCTAATCATAAGAAGCCATGAAGCTGAGAGCAAGCCAAATAAGAACCTTTCCCTCAAATCCTCATCTCAAAACAATGAGGATGAATAAGAAGAAAATTAAGAAAGGGGTGAAGATGTAACATTCATCACAAAAAAATTCAAAACCTATCTAAAAAGAAAGCAACAAAACTAAAAACAATAAAAAAGGGAATCAAGTAAGAAAGAACCCCCAACTTGTTATGAATACCATAAGTCGGGACACATCAAGGCGGAATGTCCCTAATTAAAATGAGAAGGAAGAAGAACCAAGAAAAAGGCAATTAAAGCTACTTGGGATGATTTAGAAGAAGCATCAAGCGATCAAGAGGCAGCCAAATTGTACCTTATGGCTCAAGAAGATGAGGTAATTTGAGATCTAGAATCATCTCATTCTTATGAAGAACTATAAGATGCCTTTAAAAAATTACATGAAGAGTTAAAAAAAATCCTTTTTAGAAACAAAGATCTTAAGAAGAATATCTTCTCTCTTGAATGATTTGCAAATTGAGATTTTAAAAGGAGAGAAAGATTCATTGAGTTTAAAGAATAAGAATCTTGAAGAGGAAAACACATCTCTTAAAAAGAAGGCGGATGATTTAAATTCACTATTAAACAATTCACCAAAGGAAGTGAAATTTTAGACAAAATCATCTCACAACAAAGATGTGTTTTTGATAGAGTGGGTTTCGGGTATAATGCTCATTCCAAACAAAAATCCTATCAAAATTTCTTTGTCAAGCCTCTATCTTAAATACATCTACTCATGTACAATTTTCAAGAAAATCAACAAAAGGTATGAAAGGCAAAGGAAAGATGATTTGCGTTCCAAAAGGAACACATTTAACTAAAGTTAACCCAAAAGGGTCTAAGAAAGTTTGGGTACCAAAAGAAATTACTTGAGATGTTTTTGTAGCTGTGCTTGAAGTCCTCCTCAAGTAATAATAAATAGTTCCTTGATAGTGGATGCTCAAGGCACATGACTGGAGACAAAGCCAAGTTCACATCTCTCACTTCAAAGGATGGTGAGTATGTGAGTTTTGGAGCCAACTCTAAAGGTAAAATTGTTGGCATTGGAAGTATAGGTAAATATTATACCTTATTTATTGAAAATGTGCTTCTAATTAATAACTTAAAGCATAAGTTGCTTAATATTAGCCAATTATGTGATAAAAGGTATGTTGTCATTTTTGAAGCCTATAAATTTCTTATTAAAGATGCATACAACTTCAATAACTTACTACTTGTTGCATACATGGACAATAACATCTCTTGCATTAAGTTTGATGATATTGCATCACAAAATGTTAAATATTTTGCGGGCATAGATAAAAATTGTTGGTTATGGCATATGAGACTAGTTCATGAAAGTATGGACTTGATTTCAAACTTTTCAAGACATGAACTACTTAGAGGCTTACCTAAAACTAAATTTGTAAAAGATGGTGTTGGTGGTGCTTGCCAATTAGGGAAACAAGTCAAATCCTCTTTCAAAAAGAAAAAATGATATCTCAACAAGTAGACCATTGCAACTCCTTCACTTAGATCTATTTGGAACAACTAGAGTTGTTAGTTTAGGAGGAAAACATTATGCCTTTGTGATTGTTTACGATTACTTAAGATATACTTAGGTACTTTTTATCTCTCACAAAAATGACATACATGGAGTCTTCACAAAATTATATAGAAGAATTCAAAATGAAAAATGATATATCATAAAGAATGTTAGAATTAATAGGGGAAGAGAATTTGATAATAAAGACATGGAAAAATATTATAATGAATGTAGAATTGGTCACAACTTTTCAACTCCTAGAACCCCTCAACAAAATAGGGTAGTTGAGAGGAAAAATAGATCACTTCAAGAAATGACAAGAACAATGTTAAACAAGCATAACTTACCTAAACACTTTTAGGTCGAAGTGGTAAACATTGCTTGTTATGTAATAAATAGAGAAAACATAAGGCCAAAACTTAACAAAACACCATATGACTTGTGGAATTACAAAAGCCAACCAATATTACTTTCATGTATTTGGTTTCAAACGTTATGTTCTAAATGACAAAGAAAACTTAAGAAAATTTAATGTTAAATCTGATGAAGGAATTTTCCTAGGATATTCTACTGTAAGTAAGGCTTATAGGATTTTTAATAAATGAACTCTAACTTTAGAAGAATCCATACATGTTGTATTTGATGAATCTTATCCCCACTCTTCAAAGAAAAATAAAGAAGATGATGATATATATAAAGACTCTAATACAAATAAACTATTTCAATAAAACAGTGATATAAATCATCAAAATCTTGAAGAAGAAAAAGATGAAGAGGAATGAAATAAAATAGAAAATGTAGTTATAATTCAATATATTGGACTAGATCTTTCTAAAGAATGGAAGCTTGTCAAAGATCACAACAAAGATCAAATCATAGGTGAATCAACTCAAAGAGTTGCTACTAAAGCATTATTAAGAAATGTGTGTAATAATATAGCATTTCAATATCAAATTGAATCTAAAAATATTTAAGAAGCTGAAAATGATGAATCTTGGATATCAGCTATGCAAGAAAAGCTAAATCAATTTGAAAGAATTTTTCTGTAGACTTTAGTACCTAGACCTAAAAATCAAAGTATAATAGGAACCAAACGGATCTTTAGAAATAAGAAAGACGAAGAAGTAAATATAACTAGAAATAAAGCTGGGTTAGTAGCACAAGTGTAATGACCCAAAAAATTGAATAATGGCGAACTGGTAAGTTGCCTGACTGAATTAATGTCAGATAATCAATAAATTGAAAATAATTTAAATAATTGGCAAATATAACATTTGAATATTCAATGAGATAATATAAGCCTAAAATATATTTTTAAAGATTTTTTTGGGACTAGTTTGAGTCATGAGGCTACATAGTCCAATGAGGAATGCAGACAAAAACCAATTTTTAAAAAATGAATTTTAAGAAACGGAGTGCATTTTCAGAATCAACGTGTCGAAATTGGTTACCCCGTCAATTTTGATGCGATTCTGAGATAGTTCATTATCGAGTGCGTGTGCATGCATTAGCTACATGATATATAGGTGAGTGTGCCAAAGCTTTCTAAGGAAGCTAGCCATTTATGTGTAGGAAAATAAATGGGACACATGTCAAAAATAGGGTGGTTATGAGTGGAGTGATTTAGTGTATGCTTGTACATCAAAGGCAAGGTGGGTTAAAGGTATAAAAGAAGAATAAAAGGAAAACCCCCCATCTTTTTAGCCATTCTCTCTCTCTCTCTCTACATTTCATCTTCTTCTCACTCTATATCTCATTTGGTTTCTCTCCTAACTTGAAGACAAAGCCTTAATCTCATATTCTCTCTTTAAAATCTCTTCATGAGAAACCCTTATAAGAATAAATATGTAGGAGTGTGTATCTATATGAGTGTATATATGTGTGTGTATTGGTGAGGGTTTCACTATGAAACACAAAATCAAGCAAGGAAGGAAAAAAAGAGAAAAAAGAGAAGAAAAAGGAAGAAGAAAAGAAGAAGGAAAAGAAGGAAGAGAGAAGAAGAAATTAAAACCCTAACCTTCATTGATGAAGTTGGAAGCTTTCTCTCTCTCCTAGTCTCATGAGGTAGGGATTTTTTAGGCAATTCTAGGGTTTTTATTTTGATTGATCATAGAGATTTACGAGAATTTATGTATATATGTGTAGATATACATGTATGCGTATGTATTGACACGTGTATTTGTTTATATGTGTGTATATGCCTATGAATGTAGGATTATAATTTGAAAACCCAAATGGGTGTCCCTACAATGGTAGAATGGATGGAGTTTTGGAAAAAATTGTTAAATTGGTGAGTGAATCAGACTAAATTGAGTGGAATTGTTATAGATATACATATATGAATACATGTGGGTAGGAGTTGTACCTTTGAAAATTGAAAGGTTGAACCAAAAATGGACTAAAAAGGGGAAGCAGTGCCAATCAACACTCGAAGGGTGCCAATCGGCACTCAGGACCTAAAAATACCCCTCTCTGTGTGCCTATCAGCACATAGAGCCTAAATGATGCATTTTGGCCCCTTTTTGAAATTTTGGGTCTTGGACTATGTCTTAGGTGTATTTCTACTCATCCTAGACACAAAAAAATTAGACTTTTTCATGCCTAAGTTCTTCACCTTGGGGGAAAAATATTATTCTTAATGAATGAAAGATTAAAGGCCTTTGAACAAATTTCTAATCCTCAAGTAATGTGGGTTAATAAATGAAAGTGCATCTAATGTTTGTGGATAATTTGTATGTTATTAATGTTATCTTTAGTGAAGCTTATCTTGATATATATGTCACGATGTAGGAAATATATATCTATCTATGTGTATCATAGCTTACTCTTGATTAGAATGTAAACAAAAATTCTTTATGATAACAAAATTATGAACTTTTAATGCTCCATCTAAATAGTGTATCTTTTGAATTTTTAATAATGCACGTGAGATATGTGTATCTAACTATACGTGTATTTTTATGTAGATGTGTCTAGAACCATATATGTTTCTCAAATTCTACCTTAGTTGCTTGAGATCACATAAGCATCTAATATAGTTTGATCTAATAGAAGGCTCAGAATAAGGTTGAGGTTGAAATAGGTATCTTTTTGAGAATTATTATGTGGTAATTTGATTGGAGAATGTGTGAGGTTTGAGAAGTGTATGCTTGTGATTGCATCCTGGACCTTAAGAAATGTCCTCATCAGACGTGCATTCATTTTTGCATCCTTGCGTGCTTGTGTGTGATTTTGGGAAACCCTACTGAGCTTTATGGTTCATCTCCTGCTGTTCATGGGAATGACAAGCACACAAAAATTGGATAGCAGCCACGGGATCTGGGTAAAGTAAGTGAAAACTATAGAGACTTTTGTATCTCATTTTATGTATTTATTTCATAAGTTGAAAAAGGGGTGCATGTACCTTAAATTTTCTCATTTGTATATATGTATATTGGATTTTTGTATAATTGAACAATATCATTAGAATGGACTCAAGGTAAAACTTGATGTATTACAGTTGATTTTTACAGTAACTAAATTGGAAAAAATCCCATTGCGAGACTTGAACAAGATGAGCCAAAGGAAATCAAACTAACTTAATTGAAACAAGGAATAAGTTTGGACCTATTTATGATAAAGAATTAGGATGGTTACTTAGATTAACCCGTCAACTTAGGGTTCAATGACCCTTTGGTCACGGTTTTCAGGTTCGAGGCGTGACAACAAGGATACAACCAAGAATAGGGCATTGACGATGAAGAAACTTTTGCCCCGGTTGCTAGATTAGAAGCCATAAGAATACTACTTGCCTTTGCATTCTATAAGAATTTTAAAATCTTTCAAATGGATGTAAAAGTGCATTCTTGAATGAAGTCATATCCGAATAAGTATATATTAAACAACCTCCTAGATTTGAAAGCCATGAAAAATAAAATCGTGTATATAAACTAACAAAAGCCTATATGGTTTGAAGCAATCTCCAACAGCTTGGTATGAGAAACTTAGTGTCTTCCTCATCAAAAATGAATTTATTAGAATAAAAGTAGACACCATTTTTTTTATTAAAACAAAAGGAAAAGAAATGCTCATCATGCAAATATATTTTGAAGATATTATATTTGGCTCAACAAATGAAGAACTATGCAAATACTTTGTTAAGTGCATGCAAAATGATTTTGAAATGAGAATGATGGAAGCATTAAACTTCTTTTTAGGGTTACAAATAAAACAATCTAAAGAAGGAACATTTATAAATCAATCTAAATATGTTAAAGAATTAGTCAAAAGATTTGGTATGGAAGATACTAAACCATTTCGTACTCCTATGAGCGCTACCACTAAGCTTAAAAAGAATGATAAAGAAAATGATGTAGATATTAAAAAATATAGAGGCATGGTTGGAAGTCTCTTGTATCTCACAGCTAATAGACCGGACATCATGTTTAGTGTATGCTTATGTGCAAGATTTCAATCTTGTTCTAAAGAGTCTTAACTTAAAGCTGTAAAAAGAATCTTTAGATATTTGATAGGAACTACAAACATAGGACTATTCTATCCTAGAAATATATCTTTTGATCTATTATGCTACTCCGATGTTGATTTTGCTGGTTGTAAAGTCGATAGAAAAAGTATAAGTGAGCTTGTCACTTTCTTGGACATTCCCTCATATCATGGTTTAGCAAAAAGCAAAATTCAGTAATATTATCTACGACTGAAGTAGAATATATATCAGCTAGAAGTTGTTATGCTCAAACTCTCTACATGAAACAATAACTACAAGATTTTAATCTTAATTTTTATCATATTACAATTAAGTGCGACAATACCAGTGCCATAAACATAAGCAAAAATCTTATACAACACTCTAGAACTAAACATATAGAAATTAGACACCATTTTCTTAGGGATCATGTGCAAAATAGCGATGTAATTCTTGAATTTATTGATACAAAACATCAATTAGTATTTTTAAGAAGACAACTTGGAATGGTTGATCCAAATGAGTTAACAAACTAAGTCATTTAGGAAAGAAGTCAAATCATTTATTTGACTAAACTAACAATCCAATCGACTGATAATAGAACCCAGTTGACTGAATAGGGAAACTTAACCAAAGAAGTCAGAAAAATGATATTATGGAAGATTCAGTCAACTAAATTTTCTTAATTAGTTGACTGAATCTTCTTAGTCAGTCGACTAAATTGACTGAAGAAAAGCTTACTGGATAATCCAATTGACTTAACCCATACTTCAGTCAATTGAATGTGAGAAAATATTAAAAAATAGTTGTGTACTAGACAACTTAGTCGACCGAGTAGTCGATTGCATTAGATCTACTTGAAAATGTCCATTCTTAAAATCCCAAAGGGATATTTTCAAACCTTTAACACTAATGTTTAGGTTTAAATGAATGGATTTAATCCACCTAAAACAGTCTGGTTTATATATGGAAATCCCAACATTAAGGAACCCTATAAGCCAAAAGCCTCCAAACTCACTTTTGAGTCTCGGATCATCCATAACATCATAACCTACAACCTCTAACCTCTCTTCGGAGGCCGAGATTATGTATCCTACATGGATATCTTTCTCATGTGGTGCCTCTTCAACAATAAAAAGGTTAATCTTGATGATAATCATTCATCACATGAATGATTATTAGAAAAAGAAAAAATGGTGCCTTACCCTACGAAATTCTTCTCACCACCATTTTCAAACATTTTGAAGTCAATCTTTCCTTTAAAACTGAAATCCAAACCGTCCCACCCAAAGATACTTAGACAACCTCCACCTTCAAACTTATGGGTTATAAGTCCACGACTGATGGATGGGTCCCAAAAGAAGGCATACAACCTTTGAACCTATAAAACATTAATGATGATGGAAACCCTAAAGATACTCACTTACCCTCTCACACTCAACCTACCCCTTCCACCATTCCCACTCAAGCAATCATACCTCAACCTACTCCCTCTAATACTAACCAACTCTTTATTTCCACCCTCCGGAACATTGAGTCCTCACTCACTTCCTGCATAAAACATCGTATCTAAAGAACTAATGGAGAAATTCAAAGATATGGGATAAAAAATCAATGCAATGGAAGTTGACATTCACATATTCAAGATTCGAGCTGACTCCTATTACAAACACAACGAACAAAAGTACATAGAATGTAACACCCTTGACCTAATTACCTAGTAATTAGTGTCAACTTAAAGATGTTAATAGCATCAGTATATAATTACAACATGTTAAAGATTAAGTATAAACTTAATAACAAGTTAGAAGACTAGAGAAAATGAATAAAAAGAGAAAAAAAAGACCAAAAGTCTTAGCCAAGTCTTGAACTTGAACCAAAAGAGAGTCATCCAAAAAACTTATCAATTAGGCTACCAAACCATTATGGTTACATTAGCCATATAAAATGTATATATGTTATAAAATATAAATATGGAAAATGTATGGAAGATTGAGGTATCAATGCAAGAGATTGAAAGGGGCTAGGTGTTAACATACAAGAGAGGCTAAAATACATGTGGAAAAGCCACCCAACAAGACCAATAAGAATACATGCAATTTTATAGACAAATACACATCAAAATAGATGTTTGCAACTTGAGTGATGTGTATTCATTTTTCTCACTGCCAGATATGTATATATATATATATATATAGAGAGAGAGAGAGACTGAAAGAAGAGAGAAGAAATGAAAGAGCTTCCCCATCTGCATGCATCATTAGAAGGAGCAAACGAAGCGTGGAGACCGAATTATAGAAGAAGAGGAATTGAAGAGAGAGAAAACATGTGAAGAGAGAGAGAGAGAGAGAGTGGATGAAGAGACTTCAAACAGGTAACCCACTAGTTTTTTTAGTTATATTGTTATTTTGATGCCATTTTGGAATAAATCAACATGGAAAATGAAGGAAAATAGTAAAAAGGAACCATAGAATTCGAATGGCCGGCATTAATGGAAGCTTGACAGCTGGGTTTGAACCAACTTAAAAGGAAACTTAGAATTGGGAAAAAAGGTCAAATATAGAAGAGAAATGGTAGCTGTAGGGTTAAAAATCAGCCAAAATGGTCCAAGAATGTGACTATGGGCCTAAAAATTGAATACCTTAAATCTAATACTAAACCTTGTTTCCTTGACAGAGACTGAAACCTTGTAGAAAAAGTAAGATAATGAGACAAATTTTAACAATTTTGGTGAAAAAATGAGACCACAATCGCGACTTGTTAGTTGCGGTTATGGTTGCGATTCCTAGGCTTTAGGCATCTTTTGATGCATCTTAAGCTACCAAGATTAAAGAAGAAGCTAAAATAAGGTGATTAGGATGTATTTAGATTGAAAAATGATTAAATTGAGGGAGAAAATCTGCTTAAAATTCTAGGGCTTTTAGTGTAGGAAATCATCTGATGGAGAAGATGACATTGTAGCAGTGTTGGGTCGGTTCAGGTCAGGTCCGATGCGAGGTAGTAACAGGCCGTTTCATGGTACTACGTTGTTTGGTTAAAAAACGATGAGATGTTATGTCGTTTTGATCGAGTGTTTTTTCCTTAAAAGAAAAGAAAAAAAAATTGGCAGCATCGCTGCCCATAGGGTTAGATCCAGTGACCCCACGAAGAAGTAACAAGATTTTATCAGCCAAACCACCAATTATGGCTGATATACATATATATCCTAACCCAAATACCAAAAAATAAAATAGAAGAAAATGTTGTTTCAAGGGGTCCATCTCCGACCTTGGTGTTGGGAGAATAAACTAGTGACTAGTGAACCACACGGCTAGGCAATGTAAAATTGTTACAAAAATTATATATTTATATGTATTAATTTTAACAGGTTAAAAAATTAATTTATTAAAATCTCTAAAGCCAGTTGAATGTCAAGAAGGGTCTATCCTACCATTTTTTTGACACTCCAGACCCAATGGCATGGTTCATTTTATCAAATGAAGTCCTAAAAAATTAGACACATCAAATGCGATAATTACCCTTAGTCCTTAGTGACACCTGAGGCTAGTTGAATGTCAGAGATAGTCTATTTTGACTCTTTTTGATATTTCAAACTCAATGGTGGAGTCGATACTACCGAATTAAGTGCCAAAAAAAAGGACACATGAAAATGCTAAATTACTAAAATACCCTTAATAGTAAAAGTAGTTACAGATTGAATACGGGTTAGGGTATGAGACCTACCTTATGGTGAGGGCCACATAATCTAAAAATGGAGTTGGTTAATATTAAAAATGTCAAAAAAACAGTGATTAAATTAAATCATGTATTTATTTAGGTATTGAACTCAGTTTGATATGTGATCTAGGATCACCAGATGAAGGAAGGACACATGATAAAGAAATCAATGTGGGAAGTGAAATATGAAATAAGAACTAAGGACCTGAGGTCAGTAATCTTGTATTTTGAAGTGGAGAATTTAACTCCATGTTTTATGAAATTCTTCGATTCAAATTCTAATTATTTACATAACTATTTATTCAAGCATGCTTCTTGTTCTATTTTGAAATTATTATCATAAAATTACAAAAGTATTTATTTAAATGTTATCTGGTTATACTACTTTCATTTCAAGCATGCCTATTGCCTTGATGTTTCTTGTTCAAGCCATGTTCAACTCGCTCTTGAAAAACAATATTTTAAATAAATATTTTTTATTTGCGAAATGGTAATGCAAGATAATTAGTGGATAAGTACTTGTCATTAGTGGATCGTTTGGGACTCACTCGTGTAATGGCCATAAGATGGCTAGATATCTCTCGTGTTTAGGTCATGAATTGTATGACCTTATATAAGCTTAGAGTTTGGGTTGACACGGATTATCATGTCAAATAAAAATAAGCCTAATAAATAAATGAAAGAAGGTTTTCGAACCTCCATTCAAGTGAAAAGGATTTTTAACTATCCTGTTTTATATGATAAAGAGTTTTACCCTCTTACTTACAAGAAAATGATTTTATAATCCTGTTTTACAAAAAAATGGAATTTATTCCTCCTTTTTTATACGAACAAACTCTTTGAAGTTCTCTTTCCACCAATTGGCAATCCCGTAACTTGTTTACTTGTTTGATAAGTTTCCTACCACATGAATTATTGTTGAAAATTTCTTGTACAAGACTACATGTTAAATACTACTTGTTTAAATGCTTTGATTGAAATGTCTTGTACAATGTGTTATAAAATGTGATCAATCGATGACATATATTTATGGTGAAATATCTTATGCTTCAAAACCCTATCGGTTAAAAGCCCATGAAAAGGTACTAGAATTACTCTTGATTTTTTCATAAAACTCACATGGATTCATCCATGACATGTACAGGTGATATGAAGGCTGGGTATGCGACCTATAGCTAGAGTGAAACGTGAAGGAAATATATGAAGGTGGGGTATGGGACCTATATCTAGAGTAAAATGTGCTAGACATACATTAAGGTGGGGTATGAGACCCACAATTAGAGTGAAACGTGAAGGACAGACATGAAGGTGGGGAGTAACACCCCAAACCGATTAATGAAAATTAAGTCACTAATTAAATAGTAGGGACTTTATGAAGTAAAATAATAGTTAAGAGAAATTAGATCAAGAAAATGAAGGCAATAATAAAATAAATATACGACTAATGAAAATGGTACATGAAGAAAATAAAATAATAAGAATTCAATTCAAGAAATTGACACATGAAGAAAATGAATAAAAATACAAGTACATGAGGAAGAAATAAAAATAATGCGAAAAAAATGGGGTAAAATACAAAAAAAATGCCAAACAAGGCATAAGAAGGAAAAATAGAGAAAATAAGCCCAAAATATTTGAAACCTTAGACCAAAAAAGGAAAGAATTCTATACCCAAAAAATAAATCAGCTGGGCTACAAGCACTTTTGTGCTGTGTATCTCATAAGATATATCTATATACTACATTAAACCCCATTCCACCACCCCCCACAACCAATCAGAATACATGCAACACCTTACCCCAAATTTAATATATAAATATATGTATAAGTATAGAGATATGCATACATGCGTGAGATAGAAAACAAGTGTGTTATGCATGTGTGTGTGGTGTGCGACTAGATAGAGAGAGAATAAGAGAAGAAGAAGAAGAAGAAGAAGAAGAAGAACAAGAGAGGGAGAAAAGGAAGATAACTTGCATGCAAGCACAATCTGAGGCATATGAAGCTTAGTAGGACTCAAAACTGAGCCAAGCAAAGAGAAGGAGCCAATTGTTGGAGGTCAAACCCAACTTTCTTTCTCTAGAAAAAAGATGCAAAAACTTACTGTTTAATGGCATTACATTGCCAGCGTGGCTTTATTTGTGATGTACTAGGGCTTTGGAGGTTAAATAGGAACCCTAAGAGAGCTTAAGACAACCATCCCACACAAATCCACCATTGATGGACCTCCAAGAAGCAGATTTGAACCAACCTTTAGAAAACTCAAGTCCTTCACTTAGGACTTGAACTAGACCTCAAGAGGGTCACAAAAACCCTAGACCCCGACCAAAAAGCCTAGGAGAATACCCTCAAACCTCAACTTGCAAGTTCCGGGTTTAAGAACCAACTTTCCCAAATCAACACCAAAGCCCAATTTAAGAACGAGGATTTAAACCCCATGATGAGACCATCACAGTAGAACGAACCCCATGGATTTTGGTGTTGAAATGAGCATGTATCGAGTGATATTTAGAAAATACATGAGAGTCCAACTGAGATTTCAAGCTCAATTCGTGTCACGTCCCGAATTTTCATAAACTCGGGAAATGAATGAAATGAATTAAGAAAAATTAATAAGAGACAATTAAATGGATTTGATTGATTACACATTTGTTTCCCCATGTTTCCCCAAAATGAAGAATGAAAATTAATAATAGACTTACCCAAGATGGGTTTCAAATGCTAATCAAATATCTCCCCCAACCAATAGTCAAAATTAGTCTAAGTCATGTTCAAGAAAGGCCTCCAAGATAGCCCTAAAAATATATCTAATGTGGCTTGAAATAGTGGCCCAAATAGGCCCCAATTGCCCTAAGGCATAGACCAAGAATCGGTCAAAAAGCCTACCTAAAGTGGTCCAAGTAAGTGGCCAAACATGGCTTTGAAATATGACTAAACTGTATTCCAAAGGATGGCCAAACATGGCCCATAACTGTGGCAAAACATAGTTCAAAAGAGTGGCCAAACATGGCCTAAAAGGGTGGCCAAACATGGCCTAAGGATTGGCCAAACAAGGCTTAAAAGATCGCTAAACGTGGCCCAAAAGTGTAACATGGCCTAGGGATGGGCCAAACATGGCCCAAGGCAAGTGGCCAAGGGGCAAAGTGGCCAAGGGGCAAGGGGCTGGGTGGCCATGGGCATGGCAACAGGCTGGGCGCATAGGAGCGCAAGCGCACAGGCACGCGCGTGGGCGTGTAGGAATCGTAGGGTGCACGCGGCAGGTGCAGGCGCACAGGAGCGTGCGTGGGGGATTGGCAGCGTGGCAAGGGGACTGGCTGGGCAGCTCTGGGCTGTTTCTTGCTAGTTTACTATAGCTAGCTGTAGCTGATTTTCTCTATTTTTTGAATTTTTTTCCAAAGTGCTACAAGCTAATTTTTTCAATTTTTACCCTATTTCCTCAAGGTTTTTAAGCCCTTATTTTTTACACTCTTCCAACTATATATGGGGTGTTTTACACACCTAATAATTCTTTTAAATGCACAAAATTTTGACATGGTCTCCTTTGTTTTCTAAGAATTTTCTACCTAATATGTCACGCCCTGAATTTTCGTAAAGCCGGGGAGTGAATGAAATGAAACAAAAAAGAATTAATTAAAAGATAATTAAATGGATTTATGGCTACAATTCATGGAAATTAAACATACGTTCATTTCCTTCAACATATATACCTGTAAGGCACATTCAATAAATATATCCTACATGTCATTTGGGTTTAAGCCTTTACATCACTCATTGGCCCAAAGCCTATAGTTCACCATTCTTCCAAATTAAAACACAAGTCTTTTGGGCTTATGCCCATATATACAAAATATGCCCCAAGGGCCAAATATCCTTCCAAGTTCTTTTCCCCTCCTTCCTTTAAGACTTCATCAAGTCTCAAGTACCCGGGGCCTTATCTGTAATATGATATCCCACTAGGGGTTAGCTCAACTGCTGCTATGACACAATGCTAATGCAAGGAACAAAGTTAAGGCGTGGCATGTGCAAGTGTACATTTATATCTACATGCCTTCCAAATTCATTAATACGATGCAATGCCAATATGCGTGCCACACCCATGCAAACTCTATGCCACACCCATGTCTCATTTATGGATCGCTCCCGATAGACCTTGAGTACCAATACCCGTTCACGGATCGCTCCCGTTGGATTCTAGGCACCAATGCAATGGCCACTTTTGGGTTTTTCACCACATGATCTACACCCTCATAATGCATAGCACCAAGTGCTCAACCCACAATATGTTTTCAAAGGATTCACCATATGCCAATATGCCTTGATTTTCACTATACAATAATGCAATCTCAATGAAACATTTTATCAAACACATGGAGCATGCTTTAAATAATGCATTAGACTTCAAGCAACAATAACCTTTGAACCATAAAAATTTTTCTACATGAACCTCGCATGTAATCCAATCAATTATACATATAAACATATCACACATCCACAACCTTACACATTCTCAAAGATTTCACAAATACACAAAATACCAGACACATTGAATAAATCATAACTTCTAAACTACAAGATTTTGTCTACATGAACATAAGCTAGAATGCAATGAAATATACATATAGTCATGGTTCATGTTTATCACTTTACCAAATTCCTAAAGAATACTTAAGAACATAAGGTATCAACCCTAGGTTTTCAAAGTAACTATAAGCTAGGTAGTTCTTTAACAACAAATAAGCATGTAAGTCATACAATCAACTTATAAAAACACTCCTAAACTTAATCCTATTCCTTACTTAGCAAAATATCATACCTCAAAGAGTTTTTCTCAACCCTAGGGAGTTTTGTTCGCCGTGCAGCCGAACCAATCAGTGAGAACGCAGCCCTTGACATGGGGAACAAGAAACATTGTGACATGGCTAGAACTTCACCACCTGCATAGATCGGATTTTTTTACTTACCTCTTACTATATCTTTCTAGAAGGTTAAACCACCTTCTCCTTTCCTTTTGGTGTTCTTATGATTCATAAAATGCATCTCAGTCTATAGTTTATATATATATAACTCGTGCTATTCATCAAATTTTATGTCTTTTTATTATTTTTACCTCTTTTACTAGAATAGACTCCACTATTGAATTCGGAACATCGAACAAAGTTGGTTTAGGCTTTTGTGGAATTCAATTCGGACTTTTGTAATAAAAAGGGCAAAACGGTCATTTTTCACTTTTATGGGTTCTTACTTCTCGGGACCTTTTTTCAAAAATTAGACTTCATGATTGAGTCTGGAATGCTCGAAATAATAAAAATTCACTATTCTTTTATTTAAATCGGAGGCCGTTTGATTACTTTTTGACTTAGGGATATTTTGGTAATTTCCTCTTTAAATTAAATATTATTTTATTACTTGGGGTGAAATTGTAATTACTATAAGTTCTGGGTAAATTTCTAAATTTTACAATTTCCTATTCTAATTTGGAATAGCCACACAATGGATATCTCCTAAACCTTGGATAAGCTATCCTTGTTCTCAATTTCAATTTAATTTCTATCTACTATTCTTGTATCCAAACAGCGCCAAATCCATATTTTTAAACTTTTAAAAATTATAAACTATTTGGATCCAACCTATGGGTGGCTGGGCGGCTCAACCTGACCCGACCCATGGCCCAAAATTACAAAACAAAACTCAACACGCACAGCGCTGGTGCTCGTAGCCCAGCTGTGCGCCGGTGGTCTTCTCCGGCTACGGTAGTCCTTTTCCAGTGACGTTTTGACGTTTGACCATCCGGGTCCTCTTCTAATCCTCATGTACTTTCCATATCTACCCTCGGAATTCAGTTTGCATCACCGGAAGGCCTCAGAAAATGGAGTTGCAGCCAACTCTGGCGAGCTGCTTAGATTTTTCAACGAACTGAAATTTTCATTTTTCATGGCTTTGTAGCCATTGTTTTGAGCCAAAATTTTACCTACAAGTTTCTGCACCTATGGGTAATAATTCCCCATTCATATGACAAGGTAAATAGATCAAAAACCCAATGACCCGGAATTATCCTTCAAACTTTAAATTAGTTTTTCTCACTTGTTTCTTCACCAAATGAGCAACGGTTTCTTCCTAAATTTACCATTTTTCATGCTCTTTAAAACCATGTAATTCTTTACAAGCTTTAAGCAATTCAATAAAAAAGCCAGCAAATTCAAAACTTGAAATATACAGGACATTCTCACATTTTTCTTTCTATTTCTCCTTCCTTCTTCTTCTGTTTCTATTCTGAATACCCAGAGACCTCTCAGCTTCTCCTACTTGGTCCTTTCTTTTCCGATTTTGTATCTAATCACACGCATATAGGCATCTATATATACATCACAAACTGCCTTAATTTTCTCTCTCTCTTTCTCTCGGTTTCTCCTCCTTTCTAGCCCTCTTTGTTGACTAAATTTTCTAATCTTTTCTACTTTCTCTTTTTCCATTTTCTTTCCTTTTCCACTTGCACAAATATCATATATATATATATATATATATAATACACACATCATACACTCATAACACACACTGCCGAGATACACACACAAGTACACACCTTACATGCATGTTGCTCGCATGTGTGCAACCCCTTTCTTTCCTCTTCTTTCTTTTCTTTCTTTTACATTTTAATACATGTATATATATATATATATATAGTACACCATACTATATCTATACACATATATAAATAAATATTTTATACACATTTTATACATATATATATATACTCATATATACACGTATATACTCATTTCTAATCACGTATACTACACTGATATTTTGTGGCCTATGCATATGTGTGTACGTATGCATGCATGCATGCATCTGAGTACATGCACGCATTACGATACTTAGCTTTGGGTTGTTTGGGCATCGTCTGGCACTGATTGTATACTTGACACCATTCACATTCCAAACTCGTTTAGTCCATATGATATCATGATATAGAGCCTTAATAGCTCGGGTTACAACTGGTATTACACTACTCGACCCGGTCTACCTCAGTTTACATGCTAGGTTTTGAGTCGGGATATTACATTCTTCCCCCCTTAAAGAAATTTCATCCCAAAATTTTGAAATGTACCTCTTCGACAAAATTTAGAAGATCAATACAAAATGCGTTGTAACTTGGAGACGTGCAACCTTACCTATGGACCCTTCACCTCTAGCTTCGCCAAGCGATGTGGAATGCATTACCCTCTCCCCCCAAAGGAACTTCATTCACTTGGGTGGGCGTGCAACGGCGTGTAGACATCTCCACACTCCCTGCTAGGGTCTAGTTCTGATCCCATTTGTAACGGCCCACTCCACATGGCACAACGCATAATGAAATCCTCAAACATGTTGGCTTATCAATGCCAATTTTTTCAAATCCATCCAAACATCATGACCCACCTCAATAATGCAACATAATAAAAAAAAATTCTCAATGCTCACAAGGATACCTCAAAGTCTCTCACACATGTGATGACCATCTAGCTAACCTCAAATCAAGCTATGCAATCATCTAGTAATTCATCACAATGTCATCGCTATATCACCCGCACCTTAATGTAATTTAATAATCCAATATTCTCCAAGTACAATAATCATCCACAAGATATCAACAAGATATCAACAACATAATATTAAAGTAAAATCATCATCATCCACCTTAGTCTATATATAACTGAGACTAAATGTCATGCATTAATAAAGATTAGCCTATTCATTTCAAGCATATATATGTTAACTGGATATTCGAATGTAGATAATGTAGTCTATGTATTCCAAACGTGAAATCTAAGATAATATATCAAGGTTCAAGGAGAAACAAAACATTAGAGACGGTAAAAAAAAAAAAAATCTCAATTTCCTCTAAGGTTATTCTAATTCATCACCATTCTAATCAATATATTAAATAAAGTCTCATAACAATTGAGATTCTTAGTGAAACTCTTCACCAATTTCAACTATGAATATATATATATATATATGTATATCAATCCTTACACATATGTATCAAAACACACATACATATAAACATGTTTAAACATACTCTTATACATGCATTAATAACGATCAGTCTATATAAAAAATCATAGTCATAGTGCTATAACGGGTACTAAACTAGCATGCATATATAGAATCAACAAGCAACATTCAATAGCTAACACGTAGCCTACAATATCAACACTCAAATATAAGATCTGTCCTAAGAACATTCATATACATAAATGGGCACACAACTTACCATATAAGTAACTAGGTATATAACCAATCCTATGAATATTCAGGCTTATAGCCTATCTTATAGGTAACTAAGCATATGGTCTATCTCATAAATCACTTGGTTTATATTATAAATATAAACATCTAATCCCAGTTCATCAATAACCAAGCATACCACATATTGTACAATTTCACACACTAATGCAACAAGCACTCACCTAATCATGTAATCCAAACTAGCCCAATTAACTTAGGGTCTAGCCTCTCCTAACTCATAATAAAGTCAATCCTAGAAGGATCCACTAACACCCCATGAAATAAAAACTATCTCCCTCAGGAGTACATACCGTCACTCTCCCTCTATAGCAATCTATACTTGCCCGGAAAACAAACAACCAATTTATCCCAAATATAATATCAAAGCTAGACATGTCGAGTAGAATGAAACTGAAAGAAAGGATGCGGTCAGCTACCTCTATCGAGCAATCCCTACAGATCCTCGTTAGTGTCACACTACCCCAAGTATGTTCATATAATTCGCATCTTAAACACAAGACTCTTATTCAAAAATTTACATCACCTAACTCTTAACCTGATAAACAATTTCCTTCAAAGCAACAATCAACGTTTATCCTTCATTCAATCATAATTATGTAATCAATCTTATAAATTATGCTAGAACTAGGTTCATAATTCACACCTCAATTTGACCCAATTCATGCAACTCATTATTTTCACAAGGCCTATATTCATAAGTTCATTAAATCAACCCACTATTCTTATCACATCTAGTATCGATCATCTTATAGAACTAAGTAAGACAATAACATTCATCACTAGGTTACTTCCACAGTCCACCATAATATAACTGATTCTAATTCAATAAAGAAATTATTACAACCCCTAACTTTCAGATTCGCCTTCGCCTTCGCATTCCAATTTAATATTCATTCTAAGCACGAAATCAAAATCCAATTACATCATAATCTGGATTAATCCACAACAATATATATATATATATATATGTATATATATATTTTTTCAAACTATTCATGTTTATACAATTTTTCTTAGACAAAAGATCATCAATCATTACCTGAGAATCCAACACATCTTATAGACATACTTGCTTAATCAACACTTATATGACTCATGTCAACCATCCCTACTCATTGTTTACAATAAACAAGTAACACCGAGTTCTAACATAACCTTTTGCAAAGAGAAAATTTATTTAAGCAATACAATATACACATGCTCCAGTTATTGCTCAACCCTAAGTGAAATGCTATCCAAAAGAATACATCTTTCCATAAGAGAGTTTAACACAAGGATATCTCTAAAATATTTGGTACAAATACCCTGAGTATCTACTGTCCAGTCCATATACAAGGATCTCCACAAGTTTTAATTCTTATTTTTGCATTCTAAGATCTTCTGTGTCTTTTATTATTTCTTACTTTTATAGCTAGGTAATAACCCTTTATGGATCACAACTCCTTTCGTTACTGGCTGATGGGGCGCCATCCATCAACTGTAATGCAAGACTTGAAACCAATCCAGTTTGTATAGATATCATAGTCATACTACTATAACCCATGAATATCGGGTATTAACCTAGCATACATATATATATATATATATAAGGACGCAGCCGACCAGGTAGATGACTAGGTGCACAACCTATCTCATAAATAACTAGGCATATGACCTACAAAATAGATAACTAAGTGCACAACCTATATCACAAATAACTAGGCATACGACCCATCACAAATTTTCCAAAGTTCTCTCACAAGCTTCAGTT